>CAIGRT010033413.1:0-13603 GCA_903798405.1 Fraxinus platypoda
TTTAACTTGATAATGCCCTCCTTGTGTTTTATTTTTTTTTTTGATTTATAAAATTTACGTGATTACCTATAAAAAAAAAAAAAAATATTTGTTGATTACCATATGGATTCTGATACGGTATTTCATTCATTTGATCAAATATTTGTATAAATGGCAGTTCCGGCACTTCGCCAATAAGGTTGGAAATCTTGAGCGTCCATTTCTTAAAGAGTTTTTTCCTCGCTGGGTTGCGGCCTGTGGTTGTCCAGTGCTGAAGTATGGTTCTTGCTGTAAAATTGCTCTTTACACTGTCTTTTAGGCAGTTCACTTACTGATTTCCTTTGATTTTTATACTTTCCTTTTGGTCCTGTTTAAGGATGGGGTTCTCCTATAACAAAAGGAAAAATATGGTTGAGTTAGCAGTACTGCGGGGATGTACAGCCAGACCTGATTCTAATGCAATTGTTAATAATGGTAATCCTGATAATGAAAACCGAGAAGGCGATGTTGGATGGCCAGGCATGATGAGCATAAGGGTTCATGAGCTTGATGGCATGTATGATCACCCAATTCTACCAATGTCTGGTGAACCTTCGCAGCTGCTGGAAATTCAATGTCATTCAAAACTTGCTGCTAAGCGCTTCCAGAAACCCAAAAAGGGCTCCAAGCCTGATGGTTCTGACGACAATGGTGATGCGGTGCCCGCTACTGATATGCGACCAAAGTATGTTTTACGAGTTTAGTTCGTGTAGATGCATGTGTTTTTCAGTACACAGATGTTTGTACCTGTGAGATACTCTTTTCGAATTGGATATGGATTTTGTGATGGGTTTCCTAATTCTTACATCAGTTGATATAATAACATTGCAGTTCTGATTCTCCCCTGCTGTGGCTTCGCGCGGATCCAGAAATGGAGTATCTTGCTTTAGTTCACTTTAACCAACCTGTTCAGATGTGGGTGAGTATTTACTCTTATAACTACCTGATGATTATTTGTTAAAAGGACCATGGGAAAGGGAAAATTTCACGTATAATCTTTTACTTCACTTTTAAGAACTTCTGACTAAAACTTTCACAAGATTTATGCTTTTCTGAAAATCCAAATGTACAATTCCTAACACAGATGATCTAAGACTTATGTATTGACATATGACCATTCAGAAAGAAAAATATTTTCTGGAAAAAAATATGCCTGATTTATTAGTTAATTCTCACAGAAGAATGTGAAACAAAAGGACTTATTTATTATTATAACTTATAATTTATTTCATTAGCCAGCTCCTACAATAGGCAGACTATATACACTTGCCTGTATGAATTGTAATTATTGATAGTTGAAGTAACATGTGAACCTCTAGTGCCTATCCATGTAATGACAGGCTTATTATTGATGATTGCAACTCAAATCCCTCTCTTCCTTTGTTACCTAGTCCTCTGTTCTGCGGTTATCGAGGGTTATATTCTTCTCTATGTTGTTAAATACTTTGCCTTTTCATTTCTTTATACTTTCTCAAGTTCAATTATGTATTAAAAATTATCATTCAAGACTGTCAATCTTATTGCCTGGACTTTTTCATTCCCGTCCTTGTATATTTCTCTTGCTTCTGCTCCATTGATGATAAGCTTCCAAATTAATGACATGTTATTCTATTTCTCTCCTTCTTGACAGATGTAATATTCTTTTCCTTTTTTTTTTTTTTATTTTTTTTTTTTTTTTGAGTTTATTATCTGCAAGTTATATATATATCAATCTAGTTGATACATTCAACTGGTAACATATGGAAATTAAGTGCTCTAAAATTTTTAACTCAATTCCGAAGACTGCATAATCAACTACTGAAGAAAAAATGATTGTTAAGAACAATAAGATTCACGAGTCAGGAGAAACTGGAAGAGAAAATTCTTGTTCTTCTCTCTTTTGTTTTGTTCTTTTCTCCGACAGAGGATTAAGGGGTTGAATCCATTGAAGCCAGTCTAATGGCTGGAGACAGACATTTAATTGGGTTTTTTTCCTCTTTAAGTTCTGGTAAACTCTTATACAGTACATATATTTTAGGTATGCCTGGTGTTTACGTCTTATATACCTAAACTTGAATCAGACTTGAGATATCTCATGCGAACCTGTTATTTTGTGAGAGATGAGGACAAAATCTTTGTTATATTTTGAAGTTTGTGAGCTTCTATATGAATTGCTATATTGAAGGAAAAAGAACTGTTTTCCTCTCTCACTTCCGTATGTGCATTATTAAATTGTGGTTTTCTGTTTCCTTCAAAACTGAAACTACTAATTCACACACATTACCTGAAGAAAATGGAAGTTTGAAAACAATCACAATTAACCAAATGAAAAGCTCTTTTATAAATCACTTGCTATGATAACGTTTTGAAACCTATGCAGGTTCATTATGTTGATAATTCTGAAACGCTAATCAGCTTAATGGATTTATGCCATTGTTGCTTTCCAGATAAATCAATTGGAGAAGGACAAGGATGTTATTGCTCAGGCCCAAGCTATTGCAGCATTAGAGGCATTACCACAACTTTCATTTTCTGTTGTGAGCGCTCTAAATAACTTTCTCGTGGATTCCAAGGTCCCTTTTCTCTTTCCATTTATTTTAGTATATTTCCTCTTTCTTTTATCTATGGTCAGTGAGTTGAATCCATTTCAACTTGTGTTGTTCAGGCTTTCTGGAGAGTCCGAATCGAGGCTGCCTATGCGTTAGCTAGTACAGCATCTGAGGTATACCCTACAGAATATTTTATTTTTTGACAAATAGATGAGTGTGTATTGTATATGCTATCATAGATTTTTTTTCTTTTTTATTTGTGATTACTGTTATGGCAAACAAAATTGCTATTTACATTGTTTAAGGTGAACTTGACTTTCATTTTCTCAGAATGTATTGCCAATTCGCCTTTATAAACTTCATGGTATATATTTTGCGTGCCTGTGCATCCTGGGTTTATTTTGTTTCTTCTTTTTCCTTGTTTTGATTGTTCAGGTAACTAGGCTTTAATCTCCGTTTTGACACCTGTGTTCCATTTGTCTGTGTTATAGTTGATCAACATGTACCCTCTGTTTTATTACAATGTTATATAGGCTACATATGTCTACCAATTTTATCTCTTTCATGATCCCTGAAAGAGATTCTTCCTCTCATTTATGTCACACAACTTTGTTGTAATTACTATTGATCTTCTAAGCTTGTTGATGATATATTTTACGGTTTGATTATGTATGAATGCTAATTATCGATATGCGTGTAAATGATGTTTTTATGCTTGTCTAATCAGGATACTGACTGGGGTGGCTTACTCCACCTGATCAAATTTTATAAAAGTCAAAGATTTGATCCAAATATCGGACTTCCCAGGCAAGTTTTTTATGTTATGCTGGTTAAATTTGGAATAATTTTTTGGAACTATTATTATTATGTTGATTTCTACATTCTTTCATTTCTAGGCCAAATGACTTCCGCAATTTCCAGGAGTACTTTGTACTTGAGGTAATGCAGTGAGGTAGGATGTGATTTTTGCATCCAAGTTCCGTCTGCAGTTTGTAGCTGGTTTTTTCTTTACTTTTTGAAATTCTCTAGGCTTCTCCCAACGAGATCCACCCTTCCGCATTTTTTTGAAAGCCTTAAGCTTGGAACGGGACATACTTCTCTTTTTGTTTCTAACTCAATGGTCTCTCCCCCCTTTGGCTACTCTCACCTTTTCATGTCATGTCATGTCCGTGGAGATGCTTAGTAAATATAGATCATTATTAGGTCGTTATTGTTTGTTCTGTTGTACATGGCTTTGATATTTCCATGTCTCTTGCTGTCCAACTACTAAATTTTTTATATTGATCTACGTTATTGTCGAATCAAGCTTAAATCGATTTGTTCATGAGAACGGAATACTTCAGAGAAATACGTTCTTGACAGAGTTCAATAAGGATGGTTGCAACACTATTCAACCTCCTCCTCTCAGTCAACTATTTATTTAGGGCTTGTGTGACAAAGCTTTTCATAAAAGTCGATGAAATGTGTGGTTGAAAAGTTGTGCATCCCATGAATGAGTGGTTAAAATTGATGTTTGACCAGTTGAGAAGTTTGAAAAAATTTTAACCAAGTTTTATCAAACAAGCACTTGTTCATTTCTTATGTTTTGAATATTCTTGCATATATAGGAGGGTAAAGTAGATGGGTTAAGAGGGATTCTTGTGTCTCAACTATTTGATGGTGCTCTGAGTTCTCATTTTAACCTGTTCTTCATGTCTTCATGGAAAAAAAGGAAAATTAACAATAGCAGATTTCATCTTCTTACAGTTGTCTGTATCTTTCTGATGAAAATTGAGTTTTTAATTATTTTTTAATTAGTATTTTCTTTATTAAATAAATTCGGAATTCAATTCCAATTAGAATTTTTAATTTTTGTTATTATGTAGATATTATTTGTTATTATCTAGATTAAAGAAATAATCATATATTAATCTTATGTTCCTTGTTATCCATCCTTGAGATTGTTTCCTAAAGCCTCATTTTTCTGATAAACGGTTTTGGCAGCTGGAGTCCTCCAGGGTATGCTTTTGCACACCCTACTTCCAAGTTCTTATCGAGTTCCCCAGTTTTCTATATTTGAATCCTTCACTTTCATTTGAGAATCTTAAATTTTTACCATGTCAAGGTGTTTTCTTAGCTGGTTTTCACAGGAGGACGATAACTGTGATTAAGTTCATGGAAAATGTCCTCATTTAGCTCTTTATCCTTTCTTGGTGTGTAATGTTTTGGAGGAAAAGTGAATTGTACAATTATATATTCTTGAAATGTGACATTGCTACATTTTGTGATGCAAGTTAATAGAAGCTGGTTTTGAATAGGTTTCTCCCAAAAGGTGCAGCCAGCTGTTTATTTTANATATATTCTTGAAATGTGACATTGCTACATTTTGTGATGCAAGTTAATAGAAGCTGGTTTTGAATAGGTTTCTCCCAAAAGGTGCAGCCAGCTGTTTATTTTAAAATCATTGGGTTTTTTTTTTTGTTTTGTTTTTTTCTTTCTTACTCATGAAGGTTAGATGATGTTATATAGAAAGCTTTTGTTTTGCTATCTTTTTGGATAATTTGAGCCCGAAAGAACAATTGATTGGTGTTTATGAGTTGGCTTCTTTATTAGCTTCTATGCCCAAGGTGTTTAAGGATTTCCCTTTGTCTTTAGCTGTTTCTGGTTGATAGAATGTGGTTATGCATTCTTGATTTTATTCTTCAACTTAGTTTTTCTTTAGTCTCTTGATGGCCATTATAAAGAGAAATTGGGGGAAAATGATGTTTTGAATAGTGATTTTTGTGGAGAATGTGGTTAAAGAAGTTTTGTGTTTACGTGCATTCGTGCAAAATATTTTATTTTTTGAATGTGTTGTTGAAGATAAGTATAAGACAAAGAGTTTTGAAATAGAGAGAGTCAAACAGGAGCTTAATTTAAAGAGAGGTCTTTGCCCATTGGTGTGAATGTGTATCTTTAGTCATGATTAATTACTGTTTCTAATGAAAAAAGAAAAAAACACTAAAGACACTGTCAATCTATAATACCCATTATCTAATCCTTTCTGCATAACGTATTTAGGAGAATTAATAGCATCTGTATGACATCTTTCTTTTGCTAAATTTTCTTTTTATGCTTTCATTATAGGCAATTCCACACGCCATAGCCATGGTCAGGGCTGCAGACAAGAAAAGCCCCAGAGAAGCTGTTGAGTTTATTTTGCAACTCCTGAAGGTATCTTTTCATTATTTTATTGCCTATGAATTGTGCTACATGGACTTTTTTGTATACTGGTAAGCTGACTTACCATGATGCATGAGGCAAGGATATGGGGTGTGCCAGTGGCATAGTATCTTATTGGGTTGTATGTCTAGTGGGTTCATGCAGGGATCAATTATACTACGTGGTTTTAGTATAGCAATTTATTATGTTAAAAGATAGGCAGATCTCATTATTGAAACATAAGTTAGAGAAAAATTTAATCCAAATTCTCGTTTTGGTATGGTAATGTTCAATTTTCGCATGGTTTGGGAATGACTTGTGGTAAACTAAACAGGAAATTGAACGAAGCCATAAAGATGATGCACCACTAGTATGATTCTTATTGGACCACTATTTGGTTGTGAACGAGAGACCTAATAACATGTACTCCTGAGAAGTCCTAAGACATCCTGCTCAACTAATGTGGAATTTTTATTCACTCTGATTCCAGTGCCTTAATGGTCCTTGATTTGCTTTGTATCACATTTTCTGATTCCTGTATGATAATTATATCATCTCATTTTGTTTTTACGATTTTGATTTGCTTCTAGTACAATGACAACAATGGAAATCCATATTCTGATGTTTACTGGCTTGCTGCATTGGTCCAGTCTGTTGGTGAACTTGAATTCGGACAACAGGTATATACCCTTGCTTGCTTCAATGTTATATTTTTTTTTTCATGATATATAAAAAAGAAGGAAAAAGAAAAGTTAATGGAGGAAACGATGATGGAATTGGTTATGTTTTATTTGCGTTGGCTCCACTAGGTTGAAGGTCTGGAGTAGTTATTTATAAGTGGTTAGAGATAATGCATTATCTTGAGGCTTTATTCACTTTTCTTGATACTTAAATTCTCGTTTAGGTTCTATTATTGGAGCCTTTTCCCATTTTCTTTTTGGCTCGCTTGCGCATGGGGGATGGGGGGATAAGTTATAGTTTTAGATTGAGATATCAGTTTTTCTTGTTAATTTTGGATAATGGTCCATATGTTGCTACTTTAGTTCCTTGGTTTCATTCAATTTGAAAGACGTGTTATATATGAAGGAAACCGGAAACTAATTTGAAGTTCAGAAACTAAGTTGAAGAAGAAAGGGAATAGTGGTACAGAAATATACCTGCACTCATGGTGCATTTATGGGTTGGAGACCCACAGAAAGTTCTGCATACCCTTAATATATGTAATACTCCCTCTCAACTTGGGGTGTACATATTGATAACCAGACCTCTGTATTTGATTTGCGGCTGTATGCTCTTCATACATACAGCTTAACCCAATTTTGTCGTTTATCTGGTTTAAATTCCATGAGCAGTTTATATAATTTAGATGGGATTGTTTATAGTGATAGAAAAATGAAAACCTTTATCGGGATTTTTATTCATCCATTGGAAATTTTCAAACTAGCTCGGTTGAATTTGAAAATTCACTCATTGATGGAAGCTTGTTACATTTGAACTTAAACGACCCTGATGATGTATTGTGTGTCTATGAAGGATGTTGATTTCAGATACTATAATTGCTCTGCTGAGATGAGGCAATCAGTTATCTTTTAACTCTGCACTTTAGCCATAAAAGGTCTTAGTGCCTTGTGTGCTGCATATATTGTAATTATTATCTGTTTCACGCCTTATATTGTAGTGCTTGTTGATTCTGTGGCAGAGTATTGTATACTTATCACCCCTTCTCAAGAGACTTGACCGGCTTTTGCAATTTGACAGGTAACACTTGATATTGGATAAAATAACATTATTCAGTTTATGATGTACTAACAGTTTTCAAATTACAAAAGGTTGATGCCAAGCCATAATGGGATTTTAACAAATAGCTGTATCCAGTCATTGACTCAAATTGCACTCAAGCTGTCAGAATTCATACCTCTTGTAAGTTTTCTCCTATTAGACAGTGTACATTCTTAAGAATCTACCGTTTCTGATAAGGAGCCTGCTGATGCTTCCAGGATCATGTTGTTGAACTTATTAAACCATTTCGGGGATCGCCCACATGGCAAATTCGAATTGAAGCATGCAGAGCACTCCTTGACCTTGAGTATCAATGCAGAGGAATGGATGCATTACTAATACTATTCATCAGATACCTAAATGACGAGATGTCTCTGAGAGGTTTATACTTCATGAACTCAAGTTCCATATTGCCGTTCTATAGTTTTGTTCCTCCCCCTCACATCTACCCTCCCCCCTGTTCTCTCACATATTTGTGATTCCTATTTTTCATAAAAATTGCGTTCATGGATCAAATTTTGTACAAATGATGTTCTTTTATTATGTTTGGCAGTTCTTGTTTACCTTATCAGGCCTAAGTATATAACTTTGAAGAAATTTCTTATCTTGATTACAGGGCAAGTTAAATTAAGTGTCCATGCTCTGCGCTTATGTCAGATGCAAAATCCATCTGATCCTGGCAATGATGTAAAGAGTGACACACTTGTGGCCATGCTTCGCTTGCTTGAGAGCCCCCTGGCCTTTAACAACATTATTCTTCGTCACTACATTTTCTGCATTTTGCAAGTTCTTGCTGGAAGGTGCCCATGCTTGCATTCTCTTAATAACTCGACTTATTATTGCATGCACCTGATTGCTAGATTCAAAATTCATTATACACTTAATTAAATGAGAATATTTATTGAACATCTTTTTGGTAGGATTTATGTTATACCACAAATACAATATGGTTTCTTTGACATAATTAATGTCAGGTGACTAAAAAGATGCTACTCTAGAAATTTTAAGGTATAACAAATTCTTAGCAGGATTTTCATGCTAAAATGCTAATACTTGTTGCTAATTAAAGCTTTACCAGTTAGATGTTTTTCCTGTACTTTATTTTAGCAACAAATCATCACAACAATTAACTTATACCGTATACATTGATTTTGCAAATTTTATAATAAGATTTTTTTAAATTTTTTTATTTTATTATTATTATTATTATTACTATTATTATTATTATTTTTTTTTTATCTTTTTGCTAGAGAGAGGATAACATGGTATTCTTGTACCCCAAAAGATGATGGGTATCAATAATTTTCAGCATATAGAGCTTGGTTTGCAAGCTAAAACTTGTTGCTAATAAGAATCATGAGTTCCAGACTCAAATCATGACTGGTGGTTTTTTCGTGACTTGATAATGGCAACTAATGATCAAGGTGTATTAATTTATACTGCATATATTAACAGATTCGTCCTTGGCAGTTTTATTCTATATTGAGGAAGGGGAACAAAAAAAACAGATTCATCCTTGGCAGTTTTACGAATTTCGTGATAGATATATTATATATTGGAATTTTATATGATGAAATTCTAATGAGCTTAACATGTATATCCCTTCATATATATACCGTTTCTTTATCCTCGCGCTCTGCTTTGAAGTCCTATCTGCTTATCTATTTTATCGTTGATAGCCTAGTATATGATGGAGTTATATGTATGGTTTGATTGATTGGTTCTATTCTCCAGAATTTCGGGAAGTTGTACTAAATATTTTTCTTGTATATAGGGCTCCAACGCTTTATGGGGTTCCAAGAGATGAAACACTGAGGATGGGGCATGCAAAAACTAGCAGTGAACTTAAAAACATTTTCGCTGCTCTTGTTAAGCAATCTAATCCTCCAGAACCTTGTTCAGATGCCCTTGAACTTCCAGGTGATATTTTGGTTCCTGAAGTTTCCAAGGAAGGAAATAATTATCCTCAAAATCATGAACAGACTATCGGAGTTACCTATACTACACCTACTGGTTCAGCAACTCTGGATGCGCACAGGACAGCAGATACTCTCTCTCATAGTCCAGTGTTGCACCATGGTGAAGATGGTCCCATCACGATTAGCAAAGTGTCCACTTTATCTGAAAGTAATGACATGAAGCAAGTCACTGACCTCTTATATGATAATTCAATTGTTCCTGAGGCTGAAAGAGAAGCTGACACTCCATTTGACATTCATCCGCAAACGGGATCCGGTGGTGACCCTGTGCATGATTCTGTTGCCATTGCTGAAGTTCCGAAAGCTGATAATACTGTTTACAGAAGTTGTGAACAAAAGAAGCCAAAGCTCAAGATTAGGGTCAAGCATTCTGCGGCATCCAGTCGGGCAGAGGAACCTGATAATGGTAGACAGATACGATCTCAAGATGGGGCCACTGATGCTGATCATGGAGCGAGCAGCTCAGTTTCTGTTGATGCACCCCAAAGAAATTCCATCGAGAATGTTAGCACAAGCAATCAGAACCTTGATGATGTCAATTCTAGCCATGATGTTGGATCTAGAGTAACTGCCAGCATTGGCAGTGCGAAACTTGCAACTGAACTACAATGCACTGCAGATTCAAGCAAAGTTTCTTTGCCGCTTCTACCTGATGATCACTTGCCTAGTAACACCATGAAAAATGATTTGGAAATGCCGAGCCATGGAAATACTAATTTACCTTCACCGGCTGCCTACATCATTCATTCCTCTAGTAGAGAAAAGGATAAGATAAAAGACGAGAAGAAGGAGAAGAAGAAGAAGAAGAAGGAGAAGCGAAAGAGGAACGACCACGATGGTGATCCAGAACACCTTGAACGAAAGCGACTGAAGAAGGAAAAGAAGCGGAAAGAGAAGGAAATGGCTAAAATCCTCTACGGTGAGACAAAAACTGTGGATTCAGTTGGATTGAGAATTAGCGAGGGTGGTGGAGCAACCTTCAATAGGGAAGCCAAGCAGCCAACTCCATTGGAATTTGGGAGCAACAAAAACTCAAGCAAAAGTAGAACAGAAATGGCGGAAGATCCTGCAACTAAGACGAAACCAAGTGAAGCCAATGCCTCGACAAATGTAAACACAACGGAAGACAGTGCGAGTGCACGCCAACCTAGTACGGGTCATAAAATTAAAATCAAGTTTAAGAATAGAATGCTTGGCAAACCATGACAACTGTTCTACAGTTTGGTTTATAGAAGAAGCTTTAGCCATTATGTGGAAATTACTGTACGAATTCTTAATTCAGAAGCTTAGCCATTATATTGCTTTTGTCGCACTTTCCTCCTCATTATACGATTCCTTTCTCCTCTCTTTCGTGTTCAATATATAACCTTTTCCGAAAGTGTTAGAAACTACATAATATTGAGAAACTCACAATACAAATTTAGTCCATTCAAACAAGTTCTTAACGATGATCTTTAAAACTTTACAATCTAACCTCTATGTTTAGTAAAACGGAAAAAGAATCGAGCAATTTCATTTACATGTACATAGAGCTTTTATTCCCTCAACAAAAATGGCAACAATACTATCTGAGATTCATCCATGAACAATATAGACAGAGCCCCTATCAATTCCAATCAACCTTCATCACCTATTACCAATATTATTACAGTACATCAAGTTTGACATTATTGTGAGGTGTCAGTTATTTATACATTGGTTTTAACATCACTTTAAACAATTAATGGCACAAATTTTGACACATCTTGAAATGTCAAATTTAATGTTCACAGAGTGTACAAGTAGTTTAATTCATATTATTACCATCAATGCAGCTTGGATGCCAGTTACCACTAAAACTAACTGGTGCGAATTTTTCACCCTGGAGGGCCCAATTTCTTACACTCATATATCATGTATGGATACCATCTTGTTGACCATCTTGATGGATCGTACCCTTATCCTCGGTTAAGATTGATGGAAAATCGATTATCAATCCCAAACACAAACAATGGATGAGACAAGATGCTCTCATCAGAAATGCAATTACGGCTTCTTCATCTGACTCCATTGTGCCATCTGTAACATCGGCAACTACTTCGGCAGAAGCTTGGATAAAACTGACTCGTACATATGCCAACAAATCGAGAACAAAAATGGTCGTTGACTTGCATTAATTGGTCATCCACTCTCTAATGATGAAGTTGGCAGACTTGGTTCAGAATATAAGGAGATTAATGATGAAATAAGAGAAAGAGACTCATCCATCATGTTTGAAGAATTGTTTGACAAGTTGGTTGATCATGAAATTTTTCTTTAACAAGAAGAGGAAATAAAAGATGTCAATCAGAAAAAAAGTTGGTTGCGGCCATTGTTGGGCTATCTCAAGGTAAAACCGTTCAGTCTGGACGAGAAACTCAAGTTCAACACATATATGACTTGTCAGTTCATTCTGCCTTTGATGAACTATCAAGAATTCCCCAGGATGGAATTCTTCAGACTTTCCCAGGAAAAATCTCCGATTTCAGAATTGGTAATTTGTCGTATATACATTTCTCTTGAACTGGACAATCTCAATAATTCATTAAATATTTTCAAGTGAATCCGCATTGGGTTCTACAGTACTGGACAATACTAAAACCTGACTGAGTGATGCAGGTGCTGAAATGCATTGAGGAATTTGATGGAGAAATAGACAAAATAAGAAATCTTGCCCTGACCTTATCCAAAAATAAAAAAAGAAATCTTGCCCTGGAAAAACTGAACAAATCCAAGAATTGGTGAGCTATTCTCTTGACCTCACAAAACAGGTCAACAGACTCCCCACCCCGTATCTGGCATCCATCAACAATCCAGGTCAGGTTTCGGGTCCACTAAGGTGATTCAGGATAGATCATGTCAATTGATACCAGAGCATGGTTTATACATATTTGTAAGTTGCATAGTTCATGCATTAGACTATACACATTAATAATATATTGTGGTAGCAGACCTCACAGGCTCCTATATTTTGTTTGAAACTCATATTGCTCCCAATAAAGAAGATATGGAAGATTAGGATGTTAGAGGAATCTTCTTAGATTCAAGAAAAAATAAATAAAAATAAAAGCATTTGAATGTTATTGGAAACTCTCTGAAGGCAAGGCAAGTTACTACAGAAATTATATTGGTGCTATGTCATATTTACAAAGTACAATATTTAATAGGAAGCTAATTGGGAGAAGAGTCATTTAAATTGATGGAATGCAAGTCCGCTAGTAGTTAGTTATTCATGGGATTATGAGGTCCCTTAACAATTATATGGAGAAATCTCTTTTTATGACTTGCATGAGAAGTTCTAACCAATGTTTTGATACTTGCATACTTGGAGATTATTACGTGATAGAACAATGAGTATCTTAAGGAATTAAATGATCTTTCACATTACATGATTTGTTTTTGGAAATATATGACTACTTACATAGAGAGGATGATCCATAGATGGAAATCATGATGGTGTTTTATATGATAAAAATATCACTGATGATAAAATGAAGATACCACATGGAATATTGTTGATTTATGGAGAACAAATGTGCAATTGTATATATTAGGCCTTGAGGAAATTAAAATTCATGTGGCGCTGGCCAATTCGGTTACTTCAATTGTTTGATTACAAAAAAATGGGGGAGAGAGAGATATAATCACAAGGGTTACTTGTTGTTTGGTAGAATTTGAAAGTGGGGAAAGATAAAGCCATTAAGTAAGAAGAAATGAAAAGGGAGTTGATTCATTTCAAGCCTTAACCTTACTTGTGGTTTAGCTTGGTTGTGATTCATCACTTGGTTGCAGAAAGCTAAGGATGACAGAATTAGACATGAATGGAAAATTTTAATAGCAGGGGAAAAGAATATGAGAGAAAGAAATCAGGAAGTAAATAGAAAGAAAGACTCTTGAAAAAGAAAAAGGGAAAGAAATGGTGAATTATTTGGATATGTAGATGTGAGGTGAGTAAGGAGATGGGATGAAGTCAGTCAAAGAAACAACGGAATGGTCTTCATTCTTGTGCTTAGATTAGATAACATGAACATGTATATATTGAAGAAAATAAAGGGAAAAGTGGGATTAGCATATTCCATATTGATGAAGGCAAAATAATAA
>CAIGRT010033421.1:0-10667 GCA_903798405.1 Fraxinus platypoda
AAATTCAATACATAAACTCTCTACAACTCTACTTGAACATGTTGCTAAAATTCAAACGAAACAATATTTTCCCAAAAAAATAAGATACTTTTTTCCATGTTGAAAACAAAACCAAAACTTCAAAATGCATCTATCTCTGTCTAGTGGCATATAGAATTACAATTTGTGAGCTAAAACTATGCAACGAGTCATTGAATTACACATTTGTATCAATGTTGCCTTGTAAGTTGTAAAGATAGTCACACAGCGACTTTTAAAAGAAATAGCAACAATTGAACAAAATTTATCTGTAATTCACACCGTCTATCACTGACTAAATTTTTTGATACTATCACTGAAGGTGATGTGGAAATGAAAACGAGAAGTAAAAGGGATATACACGACATAACACAACACGACACGACACAGAACATTACTTTTAAAACAAAAAATAGGGCAAGAAAAATTATTGAAAAGTTATATATATATATATATAAAATTATTTTTATAAATACAATATTCAACTTAAAAAAAACTATTATATAAATTAAATAACAAAAATACAATCACTATACTTACTTTTGCTTATTTTCCAGGGTAAAACATTAGACATTTGAATCAAGCTACTTGCACGGTCCATTCGTATATCATGGTTGATATTTTATGATGTGTAAAAATTGAGGAAATTGATTATTTTAAGCCCTTGTTTTGTAGTGATTTTATTCTAAATTTTAATTTAAGTTAAAATCAACACTCATTTTAATCACATTTTTATGGAACCAACAACTTTTTAACAATACATTTCATTAACTTTTATCAAAATTTACTAAAAATTTGATTTTAATCCCCACCAGACGGGGCTAAGTATTGTTAAAATCAATGATAAAATTATGTGCCACATCATAGAATGTGAATGATGATTGCAACAAAGATGTAAGTGTATCGAAATCATTACACATTAAATTGAGCTACTTGTACATTCCATTGGTACATCATGGTTGACATTTCGTGATGTGTAAAAAATGAGGCAATTGATTATTTTAAGTATTGTTAAAATTAATGGCAAAATTGTGTGCCACATCATAGAATGTTGATGTCAACCAAAATGTAAGCATATCAAAATTGTTAGACATTGGATTAGAATTAAGTTACTTGTACATTCTTGTTATATTCTCGTTGACATCCTTCTTATATATATATATATATATATCAAAATTTGGTCAATAATGTGAAAATGTGTTGTAAAAATTAATGGTTATGATAGATGCCATATCAAAAGGATGTCAAATTTAAGGAATATGCTACTTGTACATAACGTCATGTCCATGCACATGTAGCATGACTGATTGGATTAAGCTACTTGTACATTTTATTGGTACATCATTATTGACATTCCATGATGTGTAAAATTGTGGCCATTGATTATTTTTTGTGTTGTTAAAATAATAAAATTAATGGCAAAATTCCATTGGGAGGGTAAGGTGTACATCAAGTTAGGTATGCAACTTGTTACTTCTGTGGTTTTAAATATTGTCCATTGCTCTATTTTTATGAAAATATTTTTTTTTCTTATATTGATTTACATGTTTTTTAATAAAATAATAATATGCGTAAATTTTACTTTTTTCTTATTTTCTAACCACATGTTCTCCTAACAGTTTAGGCTTCATTTTAATGATATTTTGGGAGAAAATTTATTTTAAAATAATTATTTTTTTAGAATATGTTGTTGAAAAATAAGGAAAAATTTTGAGCTTACGTATAATATTACTTTACGGGAGAATTGTGATTATAATATTATTTTATGGGAGGATTGTGGTTATCTTATGAACGTGCATGGTAAGAAACAAGTTCTCGGGGAAGAGAGAGAGAGAGGTCTTTATAGTCAACCAGAAAAATAAAATAAGGGAAACTGTAGATGGGGTCCTAAACCTTTTAAATTATTTGCAAATTATACTCAAACTTTTTATTTTTTCACTCACAGTCCCAAATCTTTCACTTTGACTGCAGTCGAAGGACAATGGACATAACCTATCCATTAATCATTTAGTCAACCCAAAAATTAAAATTTTAACTCAATATGATAAATTAAGTGAAGGATACATTTCATTCATAATGGTCCATAATGGCACTTTTTATCTTAATGCTGATAAATGGAATTTGGTACAATTATTTTCAAGATATATAATATGTTAGACTTAGATATCAATTATGAAAAATAAATAAATAAATATTATTTGCTGTTGTGTTTAGGTTATCCATATTCATGAAATCAGAATCTTCAAAAGATGAGAGAAATGAGCCGATTATTTTATAAATTTTATAGTCAAAAGATCCTTATTCATTCGAAGTATCTTTCCTTATTTATTCCTTTAGTTCCTTGCAAAATAATTAAAAAATTCCTTATCGCCTAACGGATTAATGGAGGGATTCTATTCATTGTCCTCCTACTCTTGCATTCGAAATTAAAGGTTTGGGACCGTGAGTGTAAAAATAAAAGATTTGGATGTAGTCTGGATAAATTGAAAGATTTCGGATCGCTGCTGCAATGTTCCCTAAAATAATTGGGATCCATGTGGCCTATTTCAGTGAAGACTTTTAGCACAAAATTTGACGGGTGGGTTCAGATCTGTGTAACCTTACGACTGATTGCCTAAAGATTTCATCTTGAAGGAGGCACTGAACAGATTCACCAGAGATTATATATGTTGCCATCTCGAAGTAAGTTTACTCATGCCTTATATATATTAGTTATGGATTTAATTTCACAGTAAACAAAAATTCAAATGAAGCTGCAGTGGGTTCCATGAGAACAAGCCAAAAATCCCTGTTTGTGATTTATCAGTTATCATAACATTGAATTAAATTATAACATACAGAAAGTTGAGGTGATTTATATGAATTTTAGTTCGTTCTATACTGGCAAGTTTGGTGGTGTTATGGGTTGTGTAGATGAGAAATCTGGAGTAGCATGTGGGCCATTTGAAATATATCTATAGAATCTAACCTTTTTATTGACATGTGCTCATTATTTGAACTGATTTTTCTAGAAAAGAGAATTGCGTATTGTGATCAGAATATGAATGAAATTGTGGTATTGTAGCATTACTTGATGATGTTAATTGCCGTAGCATCCTTTGTTTCTCCAATTTTTGGTGTGACGACTTGGATTGATCGTATTCCATTATATTTGTCAGCACAAAATTCGTGGTGATATGAATTTGTAAAGTTATAGATTTTGTCAAAAAGGAAAAGTGAATGCAATTAGTTTGGAACTACTTCTACCCAATTTGGTTAATGGGATAAACATTTTATCTGTTGTGATAGGTACACACTGCTGGATTCTGAGTTGGGAATCATGTGAGTGCGATGCAATGATGAGGAATGCGACTTGACAATATCGAACATCTGCCAGAAATTTCAGAATCTTTTGCTGGTCCTTGCTGTGAAACAGAAAATGGCTGCATCAATTTTAAAAGCAATATTTATAAATTCTGTAATTGGACAAATTATTAATGACATGAGCGATGAAATTCGGTCTCTACAAATCGAGCAAAGACAGTTGATCTGTTTATTACAAGAAATAAATTCAAACAAAATGTGGAGTTCACATATATATATCGTGGAAAGAGACATCAGATACCTTGATTATAGAGTACAGGAAATCCTTGAAACTTTTCACATTGTCCAATTCAGAAGAGGCAGGAGCATAAAAAGTTCTCTTAGAACACTTTTTGGGTTCACTGATGACTTCCAATTCTTGCGGAAGGCAAAGTTAGAGGTTGAAGAAATTAAATTACGGTTAGTGGAATCTTTGGAGGCACTTGAGAGTTTAAATATATTAGTAGACACTAATACAAGAGAAGAAAGATCTCACTCAAATCGAGACCCTGATAACCTACAAATCCTCAGGTATCGCAACACTCTCTCTCGAGAAGAGCATATTGTTGGGATGAATGACGAGCTTATAACTCTAAAATCTATTCTGGTTGATGGCGAACACCGAGTTATTTGCATATATGGCATGGGTGGCATAGGTAAGACCACTCTTGCACAGAAGTTATACAATGATACCTCTGTTCAGGTCTTCTTTGACATTCGTGCTTGGCTAAACATGGACTGGGGAAATAGAATGGAAAATGTTCTTGGAATGTTGAACCAACTTCCCAGAGGGACAGACAAAATAAAGCACTCAAGTGGAGAACTTGAAACACTTGCAGGACATGTTTACGAATCCTTGAAAGGTAAGAGATACTTGGTTGTTTTGGATGGCATATGGTCACCGGACGGCTGGGATTTCCTGCTTAAAGTTTTTCCAAAAGATCGAAATGGTAGCAAAATAATGTTCACAACTCGGTCAAGAGAAGTAGCTACATATGTGGCTGGAGATGATCGAAATGGACTTATTCATGCGATGAAGTATTTAAGCATATCTGAGTCTTCGGAGTTATTTTGGAAGACAGCATCCTTGGGAACCGCTAATGGTAAGTTTGTCTTCCACGGTAGCCATCCAAATCTGAGTTCTGTTATATTCACCATCTTCCGCAACTACTTTGTTCGACTTTTTTCTGCCCAGGATTATCTGCCTTATCATCTACTCTGAGCTTTTCTTGATAAATTTATCTTACATGTGAAACCTTCACATCTATAATAGAGTTAAGGTTAGTCAACATCTACATTTTGATTAAAATGATTTGTGATGGATGACATACTACTTCGTTTTATATTAGAGAGAACTCATTAGTCTATAATACTTCATTTCACATATCCACTTAGTTTAAGAAGTGCACTCTTTTTTCATTAATTATATAGAGTTAAAGGTACTCTGAATCGATTATGTAAGGAACAGACCACCACAAACCCAGAAAATTTATGCAGGATTGAATTTCGAAAGGAATGAATGAAACAAAGAATTAAAGATTAAAGAATTAACAGATGCTGAGTCATTTTATGAGATCTATTTATTTCCTTCTGTTCTTGACAGTAAACTACTGAGCTCTAATTACATTGAAGTCTGAAAAATCATCACCGACTTAAGGGAAGAATCCTGATTTCTCTAGGTTTTTCATCTACTGTCTTCCCACCTTCTCTTTCTTTATATTGCTTATCATATTTTTGACTCTTCATATCAAAATGCCAAGCAGATTCTGTACTTCACCAGCCTTAGTTTTGACTTCCATGCTAGATGTCTCTTGGTGTAAATAAGTTTGTTCCACTGCATTTACTTCTCCACCTGTGATCTCAGTTACCAGTCCTTTGACTTGAAAAGCTTCTTTTATTGCTTCAGTAACAAACAATATCTTGGATTGTGTAGCCAACACCGATACTATAGATTGAAGATTAGTTATCCGGCTTACAAAGTTCCCATCTATGAGAATATGCTCATGAATAATCATCCCCTGTGCACTATACCAACTTACTGTCTTTCCTTTATGTACCGAAAGACCCATTTAAGTTCCTTCCAATGGTTTCTCCAAGGATTAGCCATGAACCAAACTTTCTGAATTTGTTGTCTGGCCTTGAGAAAATCATGGAGTGCATCAAAATTCGGGTTCCATTAAAGCAAGGAACATGACTTACATAATTGAAGGAAGCTACATGTACAGGGCCATGTGGCCCTGTACAATATCAGGGGGACACTTGTGCCATCAAAGGGATGCTAACATGTTCTATTGTAGTATCTGTTAGCCTAAGAAGCTCGCTATGTGAACCCTACTGTGCCCTTCACAAAGCATACAGCTATATGCGGAGAAAAGGAAGACATGAGGAGCTCGCATAACAAAAATGTGAACCGCTCTTATATCCAAGCTGGTCACAGGCTGTCAATATGCATGTAAAGCATGACACTTACAACGAAATTAGTTATTAATGAGCCGATAAGGAGCCTAAATCTATCATTCACTCAAAATGACCAAATTATCCTAAGCATGGGAGGGAAATCTATAAATATCCCTTCATTTGAAAGGAAACGCATGCAATTCGAATATCTCCCTCTCAAATAGTTATTTCCCTCTTGCTCTAGTAGAAGCATCAAAACCAGTGAACTTAGGAGGTGAAAACCATTGAGGGGATTTGTTGACTAGAATTCTATCGTCAGCAGCATCCCCATGCTAATAGATTTTTAGGTAACTTTGCCTTAGGTGACATGTATGCTAGCCCATTTTCAGTTCTTTCTTTCCTGTTTGATTACTAATCAAAGTTTTCCACTCTTTAAAAGTCTTGAAAACATAATTCTTGTGTTTTGATGAATATATCCTTACTTTCCTAGAAAACTCCTCTATTAAAGTAATGAAATATTTTTCTCCTAGCAAAGAAGAAAATTTTGCTGGCCCTCAGCGCGCACAGTCCATTGTTTGTCTTGTACAAAATGAATAACATATAATTTCACTATTTTCTGCATACCAAACAGTGTTCACAAAAATTCAATTTTTCAATCTAACTTTTCACGAAACTTTCCCAAGAATTCAGAACCCTTATTTTGGTGTTTTGTATGTCTGATAATATAATTCAATATTTTTCTTTTCACCTTTTGTGGCCTACAGCATGAGTTTTGACGAGCAGTTTCTTTACCGACACATTAAGACTAAGTATTAGCCTGATTTCTTGACTTTAGATTTTGAGAAATAAAATATAAATCGACAATTTTGTCAAATACTACACTCTAGAGAAGTTTTTGAGGTAAAGTGGGAAAAGAATTAAATCAATTAAAACTACAACAAAACTGTCTATTTGACAGCGAAAAAGCAATGAGGATGCTCAATCATGGACTGGAATCAATTTATTTAATGTTTGATATTGGTAGCACAACAAGCATATTATTATTAAGATCTACTCACGTTATTATTTATCCTTAAGAGCTGATGTAGGCAATATAATAGAAATGAGCATTAATGGACTCATTATTTCATAATGAACAAATTATATTTAGTATTGTCTTCATAATTTTTTTTTACAATATATGCAGAAGTGGATTCGTTCAAGAAGCAGATAGTGGAGGAAGTATTGAAAGTGTGCAAGGGCTTACCATCGGCTATAGTTGCAGTTGGAGAAGTTTTGGCGACAAAGCATACATTACGTGAATGGGTGATGGTGCTTCAACATGCCAAGTCACTAATCAGTAGAGGCCTACCAGTTGATCAATCGATTTCAGCCTCAAGTTTTGATGATTTACCATATAAATTGAAACCATGTTTTCTTTATTTGGGCCTGTTCCCAAAGGGTTCGAAGATAGAAGTCGAGCACTTGTATCTTCTATGGATGGCTGATGGCATGATATCACTAGATGTCGGAACTATGATGGATTCAGCAGAAAAATATTTGAGCGAGCTGGTAGAAAGAAAAATGGTCGAGGTCGAAGAAGAAGAAACTCCATCTGTTAGAAAATACAAGTCTTGTTGGATTCATGAGCACATGCTAGATCATTGCTTACTGAAGGGAGAAGATTATTTCTTTAAGGTCCTGGATTTTGGGCTCAGAACTCAGAGAAGAGCAGATTCCAATTCCTTCTCGTCGATTAGTAATCCTGCACGTAGAATAGCTTTACATTTTGGCAAGCAAGATGATAGATTTTCTTTTGAGCAGTTCGGAAATGAAAACATTAACCATCTTAGGTCTCTCTTATTCTTGAATCCGCATGATCTTCAGATGAAGTTGGAATGGCCTCAAAGACTGTTTAGTCCCAAGAAGTACAGAATGCTTAGGATTCTAGAATTTGAACGGGTTGACTTCCAAGAGAGAGGTCTACCTAGGGGAATGACAAGGCTGATCTACCTAACTTATCTGAGTTTCAAAGGATGTATTCTGGGGGTGTTGCCATCATCAATAGGTAACTTGTCATTCTTGCAAACTCTTGATCTACGAGTTTCAAGTCGAATAATCATTCCAAATGTCTTATGGAAAATAAAAAACCTTTGGTATCTATATCTTCCGCTCATATTTCAGACGCCTTGTAACGATAAACTGTATTTAGGCAGTTTGAAAGAACTTCAGATACTTGAAAATTTTGACACTGGGGTGTGTAATGTTGCTGATCTTTTTGAAATGACAAATCTTAGATACCTGTCTATGACTGTTGAAGGGGATTTTGGGGATCTTGGGCGGATTGTCCACCTCAATGACATGCCTTCAGAACATGCAAGGGTCTTGTATTCTTCTATTAAGGTCAAAAAATTTGACTGTTATACAGAAGAAAGGCATTCTGTTTTCAGAAAACTACTCAATTGTCAGATTCTTCATACCCTGTATATGGATGGACATCTTGAACGGCTACCACCACACTACAGTATTACTTCAAGCCTGACTGAGATGGTCTTGATAGGCTCTCAACTTAAGGAAGACCCTATGAAAACTTTGGACAAGCTCCCGGAATTGCAGGTACTAGTATTGCAAGAGGATGCATTTGTCGGAAAGAAAATGAGATGTGTTAAATCTAGTTTCAAGAAACTCAAACGTTTGGGACTTTTGACTTTGCGTTCCTTGGAGATATGGGAGGTGCAGAAAAAATCCATGCCTATGCTTTCCATTTTAGCAGTTAAAAACTGCAGGAAATTGCGAAATCTACCTAATGGATTAAGGGAACGAGTTTCTTCAGTCACATTTGAAAATGACAATTGCTATATCCATAGATGGATTGAAGTTGAAAAAAATCAGGATGAGGTAGTTTCTTAACCATCAGTTTCTCTCAATCTATATTTTTCCTCTTCTATTGCGTATTTAGGATAATAACAAAATTTTCTGTCTGATCTCCCTTATCTGTCTCCACTCTCATTCTGGAAAACAAAATCTGAAGATTGTTCAAAGCAAACATATTGAACTTATGTTTCATTTTGTGACTGCTATATCCATAGATAAATACAATACTGAAAGTTATTTGTCGAATCATATAGTCAAAATGCTTTTCAAGTTTTCTGCTATGTGGGCTTACATGTCAAATAATAGAAGAGTTATTTTCTTCTGTGAGCTTCAGTGTATGAATTCTACCAGAATCTGAATGATATACAGGTCAAACATTGTTACTGTATTTTTCGTACCCCATCTTTTCTTCATTTGGCTACTGCTGTACAAACCTCAGAATAATATCATTGTGATTTTTGAAATTTTTTCAATCGCTATGATTTTTGACTCCCAGTATTATGAATGCTTGCAGATATAAGCTCTTGTATCTTTCCACAAGAATACAATTTTGCTGAATTTCGGAGAAAAAAGGTGTTCCTATTGAACATGGAGAATATCCTTTATTCTTGAACCTATCCCTAGTTTGTTCTTGTTGGATTGTTGGTAAGGTAAGTGTTTGAATAAAGAACTTGTCTAGTTGTCTTTAAATTAAAATTTTTTATCTTTAAATTTGGAAGAGTTTGTTGATGATTGTGTTCTTTAATTTGAATAAATAAATGTCTTTTATTGTAAAGACATTTGTCAATGTTGTGTTACGATTTAAAAGACTTGTGCAAAAGAGTTGTACTTTCTTCTAATTGTTGTATCCTTCTAAGTTTTATGCATTTTTGCACAATAATCACCTTTTTTTCTTTTTAAAAGTAAATAACAATTTTCATAAAGCCTTTATTACATAATCACATTTTGATCTCGTTTCATACAGATACATTTTTCTTCTGTATGTAACTTCCGCACAAATTCCGTGTCGATCTTCGATAATTAAGGCAAAAGTTAAATTGTTTTTGCACGATTTTGGTATTGTTTCCATAAGAATGATGTTGGACAATTGCTCATATCCTTCATCATTAGAGAGACAAATTGTCACAAGGACATAATGTGAATTTCTTTACGCTCGGATAGTTGTTAATTCATATTTTTATGGGAAAATTGCAGTCGCGGTACCAAACCTTTCACTTTTTTGTAGATTTTGCCCAAACCTTTGATTCGTGCCACTCACGGTACCAAACCTTTAAAAAAATTCGCAGCTACAATACTCATTGACGGTTTCCATTCGTTTGACCATGAAAATTGTTAGTTGACCACGAAAAGCATATGCAGCAATTCTTTTTATTTCATTTTTTTTTTTACTGTTAATATTGAATTCAATTAACGATTTTCGTGGTCAAATGGACTGAAACCGTCAATGAGTACTGTAGCNATTCAATATTAACAGTAAAAAAAAATGAAATAACAAGATTTGCTACATATGTTTTTCGTGGTCAAACGGACGGAAACCGACAATGAGTACTGTAGCTGCGAATTTTTTTAAAGGTTTGGTATCGTGGGTGGCACAAATAAAAGGTTTGGGCAAAGTCTGCAAAAAAGTAAAAGATTTGGTACTGTGGCTGCAATTTTCCCTATTTTTATTTGATTTGTATGATCTATAGCAAATAAAGTCTCTTCAACGTTTATTTCCTTGTAAGAATTGTTTTTAAAGTAAAAACCTTGTGCGTTTCATAAAGTTGCTGTGGCTGCTATCAGCAATACAATTTGCTATATTTTTTAAGAGAACAGAACAAATTAATGTCACTGCAATGAGTAGAGTTCTTAGTTAAAAATAAGCAGTGATCAGCAAAATATTGAGGTGTTGAAATTTACAAACTTACATTATATATATCAAAACATAACTTTTCCTTGGTGATGACACCACACAAATTTCAGCTACAGAGAACAATTTAGGGAACGCAATCGTGTACCAAACTTGTAATACCCTGAATTTCACATCACATTTGGCCAATATGATTCATGCATGCTAT
>CAIGRT010033437.1:0-15206 GCA_903798405.1 Fraxinus platypoda
TTCCTATACAAATGTTGAGAAGTAGATTTATGAAGTCATAAATACTTTTTCTAAGATATTGGCCTTGAACTTGTAATGGTGGGAGTCTCTTTTTCCACTCTACCAATCTTTTGATTCTTTAATTCTTTATTTCTAAGGAAATTCTAAAGAGGGTAAATTTCTAATACTCCACACAGTGTGAAGTAAAGCTACTGAAAATTTTCCCGAAGACATGACAACGCAAAGAGCCATGCCTACATACTGTGTCCAATAAACAACATATACCGACCATTATAATCGAAGTAATTTCTGGCTTATCGAGTATTAACAATATTAATCCATTCAAAATATAACTAATGAAGCAGATCATGAATAAACAACCATTGGCATCAGATCATGTCATCACAAACTGACGGTTACTTGTTTCTGCCATTACGTCATACTTCTTCAAGCGTAAATTTAACTTGTTGAAGTCCATTATTTCGTCTCCTCGTAATTCATGTGCCGAAATTCTTGTGTGCAATTCGTTATACTTATGTTCCAAATACCTTTTACATGTATACTGTTAAAGCAGAACAACACATAAACATTCATAAAGACAACAAAATTTGGTCATCCAACTATCTAAACCAAGCAATTTGGTCCTCCAACTATGAGAATCCACTTTGATCCTCCAACTATCTGAGTCGCACTTCTAAGTGTTGAGGTCCGAAGGAGTGGCATCAAGCTTGCTCGTAGTTCACCCGTAATCCGTAAAGTAGGTAATATTACATATTGCCTTCTACTAGGCTCAAAGGGTGAGCTACTATTGATATTTCAAGCGATGCTACAAATTGATCATCCAACTATCTCAATCGTTCAAGTTGGTCATCTTACTATCTCAATCACACAAGTTGGTCCCCCTACTATCTTAATCCCTCAATTTGGCTGTCCAACTCTCTGATTCTCTCTATTTGGTCCTCTTATCTGAATATCTCAATTTGGTCTTCCAACCATTCGAATCACCGAAAGTTGGTCCTCAAACTATCTAAAAGCATGTCAGACATTGTACTATTGAGAATGCCATGGTTAGTCCTTTATCTACTTGTAAGAGTCAAGTTAGTCCTCTAGCTACTCTAAAGCTATAACTAGGACCTCTAACTATTTCGACTGCGCAATCCGATCCTCCCACTATTCAGCACGCTCCTATATTTTTTACAAATAAAGAAGGCGCCATTTTAACTTATATTCCAACAAATGTTGAACGCTATATCAATAGTGACTCATTATTTTGATGAATCATTTCTTCGAACAGAAAGAGACTATGTAAACACTTAATCGCATCAAGCTTTGAGGTTTTGCTTCCACCTTTTGTTACTTTTCAATTCCAAATTCGAATGGGCAATATTAAATAGTCTAAAACTTATTAAATTAGGAAATCGTATAATTTTCAAATTGATGTGCAGTATAGACTTCAAGAAGAAGATTATGCTCCGGCATTTCACTTGACCGAATGTGCAATCTGATTTCAATGTCCAAATGCTACGAAATGAACATCAAGATCTCAATGTTTGAGCAATCATCTGCAGTGGACCGAAGAGAAACAAGAAATAAAATAATATGTCTTTTCGGTCCACTAGTATGTCGAGCAAAGACGAAAGAAGATTTAAGTAATGTCAAGTACACGAATTTGTCTTTTGTGGGTTTTGAGGATACTAAAAGATCTGAAATTTTGCCCGGAACAAAGTGAGTTCTGTAATAGGCTTCTTCAACTTCAACTAAACTTTAGGGCCTTCTTCCCAGTCCCTATTTGGTGGAGATTAAATTAGACTTTCAGCAGATTTTGATAAAAGTTAATGAAATATGTGCTTAAAAAGTTGTGGATTTCATTTAATAAAAAATCTAGATTATAATTTTTATCAAATAGGGACTTAATATAATTTTGTAATTAACATGCTTGTAAGCACAATTTGTAAATATCAATACTTTATTCTTAAATCTTAATGATCATATTGCCACTTTGTAACAACTTGAAATCGAAAGTAGAGACTTGTACAATTACAAGAATACATGGTTGAAACTTCACAATATTTCCCTGTTTGTTGATTAAAAATTTAAAATCAAATGAAAATAAAGAAATATCAAGTGAGATTTGCTAAGAGGTCGAGATCGTTTCTCTGTAATTTTTTGATTATTTCTTGATCTCGAGGTACACATTTTACTATTACTTGCCTTGGAGAAAAATAAAAAAAATAAAAATATTACTTAATCTCAATTGAGAGTAGGTTTTGTGGTTGAGTAGAAATAAAGTGGTACTTGCGAGCAAATCGATAATCAACTTTTCCCCTTTCAAGTTTTCTTTCTAACATTAACAGATTGTTACTCGTGACAACATCATTAATGCAAAAAGAATATAGGAACACAAAACTTTGCAAGAAAAGGAGCAAAAAAAAAAAAAAAGAGAGAAATAGCATGAAAATTGATGATTTTTTCCCCCCAAAGTTTATTCACAATATCTGATTCGATGCTTGGGATCGCATGCTAAACAAAATGCATCTCATGGGACTCGTGAAAGTGGAAATGTTCTCCTGCCCACCTGTTGATGTGGCAGGAGAAGGTTCTCTCCGAGTGGGCATTATTAGACTTTCAATCGTGGACAGGAGAACAGCTCTGCTCGTGAAAGTATCCATCTTGTGCTTAGATCTTTTTCTTCAAACCACCATGTTTGGAGTGGTAAAATGGCTCACTTTTTCCCAAACTGGGGGGAGGGTTCTAATTCTTTCTTGTTCTCGAAAAATATAGAAGAAAGGGGTCTATGCCCCAATATCTGCCATAGGAATTTCGTTGGTTCATAAGAGTAAATACCAAACTAATCAAAGATACCGAGTTTTAGTCTCCACATGAACTTCATTTGCATGTATCTCATCAATGTAGTCATCTTGTACTTGACCACCCACATTTTGTTCAATCCCATCACTATTCACTTCACTCCCCACATGTCCACCAACATTATTATCAACACAAGTTTCACCACAGTCAACATGTGTGGTTGCTTCCATCCACAACATACAAGGCATCACCCTCTATGCATTCATCATAGACCTCCAAGCATAGCATTTTGGCTGCTGAACTTGTCCCTCAACGTCTACTTTTCTTTTTTCTTTCACCTCCTCCAAAACCTTACCTGTGTCAACATCAATAATTGAAATAACATGCCCTACTTTGTCATCTCATGGCAATTTTAACACTTCAACCACAGGCAAATACCACAACTCCACAATCCTCTTCTCAACCCAAGCAACTTCACTACATTCATGAAGTCCGCATCCATCACCAACCAAAATGATGCATCACTCAATCTCTTCTTTTCAACCTTATAAAGATACCTCATTTTTTCAAAATATCTCAACATTTTCAAGACATTGTCTAGAAGAAATCTATTAAATCAATCATAATTCACGTAGTCAAAATATGCTATCTTACCATGCTCGTACACAAAATTTCGCATCTTGGTGAATAATGTACCGCCATGGTGTAGTTTTATAGTGAAATAAGTAGATTTTTCTCTTGTAAAACAAGTTCAATACAAATGATCGTCAAGACCAAACCCTAGTTCACATTACACGAATGCACAATGTAAACTCATAGTGATTACACGATTTATGCTAATCCCAACAAAATAAAATAGTAAAAAAATATGAAATATTGCACTAAATGAAACCATTTCAATGCTGCATAACAAAAAGTATCGTTATTTCAAAAAATTTAAAGCAAAATAATACTCGCCGTACACAAGTTCAAGAAGAGGACCTCATATGTGACATGCAATATCTTCAACTTTTTCATCAGATTCACAGCTTTCTTCTTCAGACATTATAGAAGATAATCATTTTTGTTTCCCTCTCTTGTTACGTAAAAAAAGAGATTGAGAAATGTAATTCCTCCTTTTTAATTTTTAAAGGAAAAATATTGTATGGACTCCTTAAAATGGTCAAAATATCTCTTTTTTTTTTTAATTTTTCAGGTCAACTAATGGTGTTTTGGACAGTTTCCGTCCAAATGGACATCATGTGCATATTTATGAAAGGTTAGAAACATCCGTTGGCATAAAACAAATGTTAGGTAAAGTCTACAAAAAAATGAAAATGTTAGGGACTACTGCTGCAATTTTTCCAATAATTTATGCATTATCCATATTTTATCTAGGTAGTGAGCAGTAAAAGATAAAACAACATATTTATTTAAATGATTTATTGTCTAATTCTTTTTTAATGGTATAAAGCAATACCATCCGAAGAATATACTTCGAAATTTTTTCGTACCCGAATTAGAGATATTGCCTTGCGAACTTGGTAAAGTTTTTGCTTTCCACCATACTAAGTGGATACTCACCACAAGCTATAAACATTATTAAACCTTTGTACATTGCCTCTTGCGAGTAGACACAATTGGCAAGTGTCGAACTAATAGAATCGCCTTCGTATTCGATACTTGTATGTCGAACACGCATTCCATGACATGAATCTGACTAGTCATATATCGTGTTTTTTCGTATATCTTTAAATTTCTGACAATTGAGATATATTTTAAGACATTCCTCTAGCAATTTTTCAACATGCAATATGTCATACCTTATAATATATAATTTTAAAGAGATTTGAAACATAAATTCTTTTGGTCATCCAAAGACACTAAAATAAGTAGCCACTAACTGCAGACGAAATGGAAGCGACAAACAATCCGTCCAGATTGGGAGGAATTACAGTACATAATAAGAGTTGCATATGAAAGGCTCACTTGCACCAGAGCTCAACGACATTATCATAAAGTTAATAGTTATTCATCATATGTACATGCTTATTGCATAAAAGAGAGATAATAGTTATTCATCATATGTACATGTTTATTGCATAAAAGAGAGAGATTTCTGATTGATTATTTATTGAGGATTCAATAAAATAGCCTAGAAAACAACTTCTAGCCTGTTGGTAGCGAATTACATCTTCGACTGTATACGGGTCAGACTGGCTTCGATTGATCCGTGTGGTTCATCTGTTGGTAAATATACGTCATCCTCAAACTGCATTCAAGGAAATCGACAAGAATTAACTACGAAAATAATTGCTGAAAAATATGATAGGAATTATAATTCATTTGGCCTTTATGTATCATGCCGAAATTGAAAGGCGTCCTACCTTAACAATAACTGGATTTTCTTTGCTCGATAAATTAACTGGCAGAAAGTGAATATTCGGCATTTTTAGTTGAACTGAAGATATATCAGGAAACCTGGAAACACAATAATCAAGAGTTTAGGAACCACGTGAAACCAGAATCAAGTAAAGCACTTCATAAATATGAAAAAGCATTATACCTGACAAGAACGGCCTTTGCCATGTAATAGAGCGTACTTTGAACAGACGGGCTGTATACTCCCTCTTTAGGATGGCCAAAGAAAGTGTCGCCCAAAACCTTTTTCACATCCGTATATCTCTCCAGGAAGTAAAACTGTTTTGCAGGTATACTTTGGATAGTCTCAAAAGAGTACCTACATCAAGAACTAGTCATTTGTTAAACATGTTTATATCCTGTAACTTCAAGAACAAGAAGCACAAGTCTGGTTATCAATACAATCAAGATCAGAAAAAGAAACCAACAATCCATGAACTTCTCGACTAAATTTCGTAATGGTTGGAATCTTTCACAATTTACCTCCATGATGCAGCGACTTCTGTTGCCAGCAACCTTTCCCGTGTTTCAGGCAATATTGTGTACTTATCCCTGATAAATCCTTCAAAACCTGACTGTCATAGGATAAACACTACTATGAGACACCACCAAGGAAATTATTTAATGCCATACTGTTGAATATAATATTTAATTAATATACATTTGGTCCGATCTAACAGCTTAAGCTTTTAAATTAAGTAGTTCAACATGGTATCAGAGTAGCCAAAGGACTTGATGTCAAGTCTCGTTGCCACCCATTTAAATGAATTGTGCACATATTATGCTTTAATAAAAAAAATTAATCCCGCCTACATGTGAGGGACGTGTTGAAGATAATATTTAAATAATATACATTTGACTCGATCTAACCCCTTAAGCTTTTAGATTTAGTGGTTCAACGTATACCTTTAAAGCTCCTTGTCATAATGTTATTAGAGTTGTTCTGTTTATATATAGCAAATTGCCTGCTATGTAGAGGTATCAATAGAACTTTCTCAAACAAGAGATATTGAAAGATATAAATCAAGCAAAATGTATAACGAATAAAAGATCAAAGTAAGAGAATTCTTATTTAGAACTAGCTTACTTGGGTTGTCTTCAGTAATGCCAAACCCTCAATACCAGAAAGCACCCTGACAGCACCTGATTTCTTTACTGTGACTTCAGTTGTATGCTTCTCAGATCCAAGCTTGAAACCTTTAGAGGAGACATCAAAAAAGCTTGTTATAATTCATAGAACTGACAGCTTTCTCCATATACCCAGCCGACAACATTTAAGAAGAAAGAAAACACGGAAGCATATTGAAAAATATGATTCCTCGCCACCAATCTTACTAGTAATGAGTAAAAGCATTGACAAAAGTCCACCATGAACTGACATCGAATGTATTTATTGGTTGAAACAAACAACTGAGAAGTATCTGGTTATTTATCACGGATAAAATCATTTATCACGAGGCACACTACCACGAATTCAATTGCATGGATGCCTTGAAAAGAAAACAGCTCTCCATATATTTTACAAGATCTAGAGGATATAACCTCAGCATAACCTCATACAGTGGTGGGATATGCAATGAAATTATGTGGATGTTATCCATGACAATGAGAATAAAAATGTGTAGATTTTAGTAGATGTAAGGCCTGTATCATGTTTCTAAGGAACGCTAACCGAGTTTAGCCCAGTGATATGGAGCATCCAGGCTTCTACCACCAAAAAACTACCATATGTCCTACAAACTTAAGGGGTTTCAAATTTCTGAAACCAGATCACTGGCAAACACATTTTTTCCTTTTAAATGATGAAATGTGCAATCAAATTTTAATCTGCAGATGTTTGTGGCTATATGAATGTGTGTTTTGGGGGGGCTACCTTGTTGTAGGTGATAGCCTTGTGCCAGATTTCTAAGGAACATTAACCGAGTTATCGAATTGAACCAAGTCATATGGAGCATCAAGTTTAGGAAGAGATACAGAAAAGACGTAAAATGATCCACAGTATTTGTAATTAGTGTGACTTGGTAGATTCGAATACCATTCTTTCCTTTTGAATTTGTTCATTCACTCAAAGTTATTAGAGTGAGAGAATGTGAAAGTCTTCGTGCTCCTTAGAATAAAAGTTCAGCTCAACATTACAAACAACAACCTGTTAACAGGTACCTTAACATTTATAACTACACTCGTCGAGCTTGAGAAAAATTCAGGTTTATATAAAACATCTAATTTTTACATGCAACTCTATTAACCTCAGATACATTTGCAGAAGATTGAATTAGAGTATTCCCCGTTTATACTATAGGTGGAGGAAATATTTAGTATAAAGTAGAAGAGTGTGTTTGGAAGGACTTTTCCAAAGCCTAAAAGGACTTTGTGGAGGTCAAAAGTGCTTTTGTTTCTAATATTGGTTGTTTGGCTAATGTCAAAAAGTACTTGGTGACAAAAAAAAAAAAACAGCTCAATTAAGCTTTAAATCCACAAAATTCACATTAATATATCAAAAAAAAAAAAAATTTCTAACTTTAAAACCTAAATAAATAAATATAAAGTTCATATAAAAGCACTTTTTGGATAAACATCCAAACGGTCGACAGCTTTTTGATAGAAGCTCTACTATCAAAAGCATAACTACTACATATGTACTTACTACTTACAACAACTGGGCAAAACAGATCCTAAACCAGAAAATAAAAGAATGAAAATGACGTTTACACATAACTAAAACATATTTCCGCAACTAATCAGTTTAAGGGAAGGCAGTTAAAATTGAAATACAATTGTATTAATGATTTGCTGCAAGAAACAAGTGTGTAAATAGAGTATTTTTCTCCATAAATAATCTTCAGAATCAAACACTGACCGTGTTCATGTGGTTGACCATCTATATGTATTCGTTCCCATGGTTTCTCCACTATCTTGATGATTGCAGCTTTGACCTACAAAATAGAGGATGAGATTAAAAAATCCCTGATCTTGGTGTATCGTGTTACAAATTGTAAGTCAGAACATTAGAATCTAAATGTTTTAGGTTAATTACTTATAGTAATGGTAAAATGTGGATATCAATGAGCTTAAAATGCAAGATCCAGATAACGATAGTTAGATCAGTCACAGTTTAGGGAACCAAGTATTGGACCATAAAAGGACAATGTCCACGAGATGAATTTAGAGGAAATGAAGAGGCTAAGTTGGATACACAATCATATTATAATAGATAAGATAAGAAAGATGAGAAACAAGACCATGCTCCATCAAGTGGAGGTGGAACCATTGAAAATAAACTAAGAGAAGAACAACTAACATGATTGGGGCTTGAGTCTTACAAAGATTAAAGGTGCTCCACACCACAAGTGTAATCCAGCCAATAGAACAAGTTATAATAGGGAGAAATAGTCCAAAATTAACATGATATGATATGATGAAAAGAATATGATTGCGCTGGATCTAGTAGATGTAGGATGGACCTGAGTTATGCAAAATGATTCATGTAGCCAGGCCAAATTTATGGGAATGATGCTTAGATTTTTGTTTGTTGGGTGTTTCTACATAATCTCAAACAGGATTCAAGTAGCGGGTCCACATTAATGATATTTTGCAATTAAAAAATAACTGGATAAGATTATATAAGGGTGTTAACATTTGTATTAAATTATTGGATTTCACTTGTATCGTTTGTGTTGTTAAGAATCCAATACTTGTAGTCACGAGTTTTAAGTCCATATTTATATGATCATTAGAAACACATGGATTTAATATTCTCTTAAAAACCCTTTCTCAGTTTATGTCATAGAATTAGGGGTGGGGAAAATAACCGTGAAACCAACAGACCGACCCGACCCGACCCGATATAGGTCAATTTTGAGCCCATTCTGTTCAATTCCCGAAAATTTGGGTCGGTGATCGGGTTGGACCTACCCCGACCTTAAAAAAAAAAAAAGACAATTCAAGTTTAAATTTAAACCATTTTAATTTTTATCACAATGCCCATACCCACCCAAGCATGGCACCCATCAATCTTCTTCTTTTCTCCCTCTCTCTACAAAGTTTGTGAACCTACCATGAGTATGTCCACCACCACCGGTAGTACAAACCAAAGCAGATTTCAGATTTTGTTTTTTCTCCAGCTTAGCCATCAACACAATGTTGCCAGGTTGGGAGGTGGATATCAAATCGAAAACCAGAAAAGGGGAAGGAAAAAGAAAGATTATTGAACACCATTTATTGAAAATTGGGTACAATTCATGTAAGATCTTTACTTTCTTTATTTTTTTCTAAGATTGGTTTTTTGACATTTTTGTAGTGATGGTGATGGTGATGGTGATGGTGGTCGAGGTAGTGATTTTGTGGTGGAGGACCGGAAGATAGTTGTGGTATTGGGTGGGTGGGGATTGTGCCTAATGATTTGGGGTCGAAATGAACCAACCTAAACATGCTTGGTTCGGGCCGGTTCGATCTGCATTAAATTCCCAATCTCTTTGATTTGCAGGTTGGACTTTGATCCAACGCGACTAGTGCCCAACCCTATATAGAATCTTAAGTCGGCAAAAGTTTACTTTATTCCAACTCATTGTATCTCAATGAAACCTTAATAGTTACAAACAAAACCACCTTTGATTCTTAGTTTCAGTTAACAATACTACATGACCATGCAAAATAATAGTTCAATAGCATTGGCAAATCTAACTTCTATATTTACCTGCTCATAAAAGAAGGTGAAGTGTTTGCCAAGTATGATAGCAAAATCCTCCGGTGAGCATCGTTCCCGACATTCTTTGGCTTTAACATATACCTGTGTCATAGCCAATTAGTATAAAAGAGACAATTACATCAATAGGGAACCACATATGCAGAAAATACAGAGCTGGTCCAGTTATGGATGGGATAGTGTCATTACATACTAAGCAGGTGAATATCTCAAGTCAACAATAGACAAAGCAATGACAATATGTAGGCCTACTTAAGATCTCGTCCAAATTTATGAAGTATGCCAATACATCAATTGGTGGAGGGGGAGAGTTCTGGGATTTTTTATAAAAATTAAAATAAAAGATGATTATATAAATTATAACCTAGTTTAATACATTTCTGTGCAGGAGTAGGACGCCAATCGCAATAATTAATTTTCTGTTTTTCTTTGGGAAATTGGCACAATTAGTCATTAAACTTTAGCGTCTCCAACAAATTCATCCCCAACCTTTAAAATCAGACTTTTCAATCCTCAACCATTCGTACTTTTTGCACAATTTCATCTTTTGTATATAATCCAGTCAACTTCAATGTTAATTTCATCGCTTGAGGTGCACATGCTAATTTTTCGAATGGTAAAGTTGGAAAAATAGGCTTCACACCTAACCTAATATTTGACCTAAACATTCCCTTCATTTTCAATTCCAAAATCTTAAAGAAAAGCCCTTTTCTTTTTTACACACAGATCTCACCAAAACATGGTTAGATGCGCGATTATTAGTAAAGAAAGTTGTGCAAAATGTTCGAAAAAGACAAGTCTAGTCATAACTACGATTTTTTCACCTTTTTTTAGTTAATTCGAACATAATTGTAATTTTTCTTCACTTACTTGTTGAGAATGAATATTTTATTTTTTCGTATTTATGTACATGGACAAATACAATTTCCATTTAATTTCCAATCTCTCAATTTTTCAAGTTCCATATAATCAAAACTCGACTGTTTTTAAAAAATAGTTGTTGATTCCCTGTTCAGTTTTCTTGAATATTTTATTTGACTTTTATGTTTGGTTAACTCAAAGTCGATTAATTTTGTGTTTTCTTAACAAAATTTATAGTTAAATTTTATAACATTTTAATAAAAAACAAAATACATCCTAATTAAACCCTACACATTAATATATCAAACAAATAAAAATAAAAAATTGAACTTTTTGAATCCTCAATGTAACGTGCAAAATCCTGCACCGCTATATTTTAAAAATTATTTTTGAAGGGTTAATAGGACATGTTTCTAACTAACAAAAAAAGGATATGTTTTTATCTTAATTTTAATTTTTTATTATCTAAAATGTGTTTATGTGTTAAAATATATTTTATAAATGAAACTTAAAGATGGCACAAGAATATATGGTATTCCATATGCTATTATGCCTTCGAAAAATAAATTTTGAATAATCATTATTCTATCCCTTCAAAATATATGGTACAAAAGTTGGTTGTTTAAAAAAAATGAAGTGTACCCATTACTTTACAAGCTTGTGAGATTGACATGAATTCGGGTTCATCCAAATTATAACTGCATACGAACCAATTCGTCCAATCCAAATTCATTTTATCCCTCCATAGAATAAATGAAGTAACTACTGATTTAGATCTTACACTTATTTATTAATTTTGTCAAAAGATATTTTAAAGTCAACATACCAGAATACAAATTCAAAGAGAAGTATTTTATACCGTATTTTTCATAGTATCAGTGGCGACGATAACCGAATTGTCGGCGTTGACATACGCCGGGAGGCAATCGGAGAGGAGGCTGATGCTAACATTCCATTCCGCGAAATGATGCCTTCCGTTTTCATCTTTCCAAACCCTACCCACTCTCACACTGGATTTTCCATGCCTTTGTTCCAATTTCAGTCCACCGATTGAATCCCCAATTTTTGTTGCCATAGCTATGTGTGTAGAATTGAATTCCGGATTCAGTTCAGTGGCGTGTTGCAAGAGAGGATTAAATAGAAAGAATCATCTAATAAATTAGCAAAATGACACGTCAGTCCCGGACAAAACGATTGAAATCTGGAACCATTACTACTCTCCACTTACTGCGCGTGCGCGCGTGACATAAAACCAGTTTTAACTTTTAAGTAACATGTTTGCGTGTGCTTATAAGTATCGAGGTCCCCATACTCTATCTACAATTAGCTTTTAAAGATAAGTTATATTTTTTAATAATAATGTTTACTGTATAATTTTTTAATAATAACTTAAAATAAGGAACTTATTTAATTTATGTTTCATAATAAAAAAAATATAATTTATTTTAAAAATTGCTCAAAAACTTTTGAGTAAACTCTTTAAACTTAGAGCTTGTTTGGTAACACTAAAGTCAATTAAAATTGAAAATATAGCCGTTATTGGGTCACACCCGTCTAATAAAAGTCAATAATAACGGCTAGTTTTTCAATTTTAATCCGATTTTAATCTCTACCAAACACACACTTAGTCAAATATGTACTCCACTTTTCTTCAATTCATCGAATTTTTTTTATGCATACAATATAGTACTGCTACAAAAATTCCAAAGCCACTTTTATAGTAGTAAATAAATTTATATTATTATTGGTAAAAGTACTTCATAAAAATAAATATGTAATATATAAATGATTTCATAACTCATCTAAATGAGTAATGCCATAATTAGCACCAATTTACGTGGTAATTAGATGTTATTAAATGATATATTTATTTTAAATACAAGGTCAAAACATTCATTTAATTGCACTTATCAAGTGTGGTCAATGGTCACAACTGATATTAGATAGCATTATTTCATCTAAATATATTATTTTCTGTAAAATTCTTATTTGCGCGGGTTATTTTCTCTGAACCTCATTTATTTTACTATTTTTAATCTAAAGTTTCCTTTATGTGATATTCATATTGTTTTATATATAAGTATATATAGTTCTTCTTTGGTCCACATTATTTTCAAAATACATTTTTTTATCTCTTTTTTTCAACTACACATTTTTCAATAAAATAATATTACACGTAAATTCAAATTTTTTTCTTATTTTTTAAACACACATTTTTTATCAAAATACTAATTCAAAATGCATTATTTTCAAAAAAAAAAAAAAGAGAGATTCAAACTGGCTCATAGTCTATAGATTTGACAATGGTGATGACGTATTTGCTTGACATATTTGATAAGGACATTTAAAAAGTATTGATATTATTAAGAAAAAATAAAATTAGAAAATGTAATTAGTGGCTTTAACGCGCTAATGTAGGAAGTAAGTACAAGCAGCAAACTGTTTTTGAGAAACCAAACGTATTGCTAGTTTTGAACAGAGATCAAATATACGATACGGCGGTATGAATAAGTACAGTGGGCGCCGTATATAATGTGTTAAAAGCTTCTGTTTGGTGGCTTTAACTTCAAAAAAATTATGTTTTGAAAAATAAATGATTAAAAAGTAGAAAAAAAAAATTTAAATGTACGTATAAAATATTTTATTTTGTGAATGTGTGATCGAAAATGAATTAAAAAAAAGTAAAGCCACCAAACAGGGCAAAATACTACCTATATAGCCAATAATAACAAAGAATAAGTGAAACAGGATTGCACTAAACATTGGACTGCTGACTTTAATTACGGTTCCTTTTGACCTAATTGATTTGAATATAGTTACACAATTTATATTTTATATTTTTGTTATGAAAACGTATATGATGAGATCTTCATCTACTAGAAATGTCATAAGTTTCTAACTATTTTTCTTTAGCAAAAGTTGTAATCAGTGGATCTGATGACGGCTCAAATAGACGTACATATGATAACTAAGGACAGTTTGCATTTCAATGGGGAGATACGTGGCAAGACCACACGTCCACCAATCTCATAGCCCACTGCATCTGCCTTCGTCCTCGTCATCATTATCATACCTTCGATCTCTGCACGGTGTACTGGTGGGGAGTATATAATGGTCGAAGACCTTTGGTTGAGCATGAGCGGCACTTGTGGGTCTGAATGAGGAAACCAATGACAATCTTTGGGGATCAAGGGAAATCTTCTATTATCCATCTCTAGAAGGAAACATGGTTATACAAGGAAACCTACCATGCTAAACGTTGATTTAAATTCAAAAGATTTTATGAAACTCAGATTATGTGATGATTACTTGTTTTGTGTTCAAAATAATTCAATTGCTCAACCATCAATTGATGAATTTAGGGATAATATTGAAATCGATAGGAAATATTTTTTGTCCAACTAGTGCAATAGGTGACATAGGTATTGATAAGAGATTGGGAAATACTCTTATAGGCTATCCAATCTTGATTGAATTCATACAAATTAATGCATTTATGTGTATAATTTATGTAGAAATATAGTCAATTCAAACATGTGAATATGACTAGTTTATTCGAAAGAGATCATTAGCTAAAATTGAGTAATTCGATTGTTAATACACATGAAAAAGGGGTTGGATGATATTGGATTAAGTGGATTTTAATTGACCTAAATGAAATCATAATTCCTAACTACCTAATCTCAAAGATTTTCCAAAAAGTCTCACTCGTCAATTAAGTTAGATATATTTAGTATAGCTTTAGTTTTAACCTAATTTCTTGATTCATTGTTTGGTTACGACATTAATTTAATTTAAATCTAAGTTCACGATAAAAATTGATAGTAGATAAATAGCCTATGCAGGAACGATACTTGGACTTTAAAATTCACTTTCTTACTTGTCACGATTCGTACACTTTGATCTAAACGAACATGAGTCGTAGCCAACAAAGTCTTTTGATGTTCGGCTCCCTTAGTCGTCGATCTCGTGACGCTTCATCCCATCCAAAGCTGAGGAATCACTATAATAGCCACACCAAGAGTCGAATGACTCACCTAGAAGGGTGGATGATCTACCTTCCAACAAGATACAACGNTCGTGACGCTTCATCCCATCCAAAGATGAGGAATCACTATAATAGCCACACCAAGAGTCGAATGACTCACCTAGAAGGGTGGATGATCTACCTTCCAACAAGATACAATGGAGTCAATGTATTCGACAGACTATGCGGGGTAGAGACCTACCAAAGGACCCCTCACAATCCTAACAATCACCATAACTGGCATAGCAAGGATTGTTGGGTACAAGATAAGGAACCTCACGTGCACAAGCAGAAATCTAGTGATAAACAATTGATGAGTTCTTGTGACTAGGATGACGATGACGAGAGCCTTCCATTTTCGAAGGATATAAAAACAATAATGCTATGTAACCCCAGTGAGGATACATCCCCAATTTAGGTGGTATTAAA
>CAIGRT010033446.1:0-13448 GCA_903798405.1 Fraxinus platypoda
TTAGGGTGATTTGGGACGGGTCGTGACAGTTATGGACCTGATTGTCATGTCCAACCAATGCCTCACACCTTTTTGTAGCATAAAACTGCACAAGTTACCTTTTGGAGCTCAAGCCAGTCGATGAGCTTAAAGATTTTTTTCTAAGGTCATTACCCAATCTTCAGCCATTGGCAAGTTCGTACTTCCTTCAAACACTGGGAGTGAAGTTTGCTAAATTGTTCCACTACTATAGCATTGTTCTTGTTGCATGATGACGTGACTTCAGATTAGATTTTTGGCAGTAGACATCAATAATATTTAGAGAAGGAATTGGTGTTCTTAAGGAAATGACAATATTTTAATAATTGCAGTAGTTCAGTACAAAATAATAATATTTAATGAGTCAAAACTAGAAGGATGTTGTGCTCAATGTTAGTGTGCCATGTGGGCCTACATGTGTATTTAAGGGAAAAATTCACAATTCAAGTATTAATTATAACCAATTCAATTTCCAATTTTCATGTTTCAAAATTCAAAACTCAGGTGATAAATGAATAATTAAATATATTTTATTAATTAAATATATTAAGGTCATAATTATACAATCAATAATCTCAATTACGAACTTATAAGTCACAACTTATTTATTGGTCACATATTATTAAATTAATTGGTTACAGATTATTTTACGACCACAAATCAAAAAATTTATAGGTCACAGTTTATTCATCACACATTTTCAAATTAGTTAATCACAAATTATTTTTCAGTCGCCAATTATATAATTTTTAGATTACACTTAAATGGTTGGTCACAAATAACCAAATAGTTGGTCACAAATTAACCAAATAATTGGTCAAATACATCAAACACTCCACTCCCGATCCACCACCAATACTTGATCACAAACACCTAAATAGTTGGTCACAAACTCTCTTCTTCCCACTCCGCCGCGGCCACCGCCACTGCCATTGCCACTGACAACAAAAACTACCCCAATACCAAAATAGGAAAATCACAATCACTCCAAAAACCAACAAATCTAACAAAAACCACCACCACGACACCACCGTCATAGATCACGGCACACCACCACCGCACACAGCCCGATTCACTTCCACGGATTCACCTTGGCAAACACCAACTCCGCCTCCCAATTCACATCGGTGAACACAAAATTCGCCGCCCGATTCACCTTTACATATTCATCGTAAGTCACCTCCAAACTCGACAACTCTACTATCTTGTCAACTCCTCCCGTGCCGACGCAGCTAGAGCCTCCTCATTTTCTTTCGAAACATCCTCCAACTGTACGGACCACGATGTCACTATCGAGGAAGATACGAGCGGCGTAGTGGGACGAGGCAGTAAATATGCCTTTTCTCCTCACTGCACAGTGGCTTCTCACACACCTCTGCGCTGCATAACACTGTGAAACGGTGATCTACGGTGACGATGTGGTTCATGTGTGAAGGAGATGGTAGAGAGTGACGGGAGAGGAAAATCGTTGCACCGACGGTTGGAGAGTCGTGCCGACGATGGTGGTGATGGCGGCTGTGGTGGTGGTGGTGAGGGGATATTGTGAATTTGGATAGAGAGAGAATGGAGATAAAAAGGATAGTAAGGGAGAAGACAAGAGGGAAATGATATTAAGATTTGAGAATGTTGGTTGGATGGGGGGTGGGAGTAGGTAAATTAATTTCATTTATTATTATTATTATTATTATTATTATTTATAAGTTGAATTAGTACCCGATTTTTGGTTAAATAAACCTCACACCTGATTTTTGAATTAGAAAACTTAAATGCCTTTTTATATGTAATTTCCTCTGTAATTATTTGTGTACAAATGCCATTTTAAGGTTGAGCTCAATTAACGTGATCTAATAAAAAATTAAAGTTATGGACTTTGAGCATCTTATTAAAGTATGGGCCTAAATATGTGTAGAAATCGGATTCATTAGGATTGTATTTCACGATGGGCCAAAATACTTATGGATATATATTGGGTTTTGGTCTCAATTCATATATGATTATCATTCTATATATCATCCTATTAATACAAGATTAACAAAAGAAAACATATTGAAAATGAAGATCCAAAACCTATAATCAAAATCAAGAAGGAATTAAAGCAATCAAAATTATGGAGAAGGAGTCGAAATCAAGAAAAAACAATAAAGATTAAGAAGCCAAAATCAAGATATTGCAGTTGATTTTCAAGATTCAAAATCCAATAATAAAGCATCATTCTCAATAAATCAAGGTATGTTTCGTACTTTATAGTTCTCTTGGTGATTTAACTAGAGGATCTTAGCAATAAAGTCTAAAGGGTTTTTAAGTTATTGAGACTTAAAATTTTATAAAATTCTAATAAGTGATATCAGAGCAAACTCTATGTTAAATAATTGAGATTCAAGTAAGAATTTTAGGGATAAAATTCGTACTTTGGATTATCTAATTTTGAGATGCGAATTTAACCCTAAATTTTCAAATTTAGATTTTGGTAATTTTTAATTTCAAAAATATTTGGAATTTTTCAATGAAAAATTGCATGGGTGATCTACGGCTTCAATGTTGAATGATACAAAATAGAGGATGTTCACGTGGGCATGAATTAATATTTTATAGTTATAGTATTGGGAATTCATATTACATGTATCTAATATGTATGTGAGAGAGAGAGAGAGAGAGAGAGAGAGAGAGAGAGAGAGGTGGGTCTATAGACTGTGTAAGTGGTTGCTTCAATTAAAAAAATCAAGCTTTTCGACTGGTTTTAGTTGGGGAGTAGACGCATGGCGCTGCAAGCCCACCTCCGGGAGCTGCAGTACTGACTTGCGAAAATTACAATAAAAAGGAGGAGAAATTAATTTCAAATCTTGATACTTCAAATTTCTTTCTAATTACTAATTTTCTAAAATAGATTAATTGAAACATGTTACCAAAGTAACATTTTTGAATATTATAATGGTTGTGTGTATGTAATTCATGCGGATATTGACATGTCCAAAGGAAGATCAATATTTGATCGAATTATTAACATACCTGCAATAATAAATATTTGACAATTATAAATTTTTTTTTTATGTAAATATTGAGTCGGTCCAAAGATATATTTAATATTTGACATGATTTATTGTCAATATTTGATTACTATACCATTAGGACCACTTACAAGTTGATATTTTTGTCCAAAAACTAAATGTCAATGTTGTATCATATCTCTTGTGATGGGGCCATCATTATTTAAATTTATTAATTGCCCAATTAGGATTCTCATATGAACATTTTAATTATGTCTAAGTTATCTATTCAGTTAATTCATCAACTTTTGCAATATTTGCGAACTTCAACTCAATTATTGTGCTTAAACTAAATTTTAAGGACTGAAAAGAGAAAATTCGTATCGTTCTTAGCGTATGGATCGAGATTTTGTGTTAAGAACTGAACAACTGATTGCTCTTATGGGTAAGAGTTCCGCTGATGAAAATGGGACTTGGATAAATTAAATCGTTCAAAGAACGTGAGTTTTATAATCACAAAGCGTGAAATTCCAGTAGCATTCAAGGGCGTTGTGTCCTATAAGGTAAATATTGCTAAGGAATTTCTTGAAGAAATTTTAAAAAACGCTTTGCTAAAAGCGATAAAGTGAAACCATTACACTTCTAACGAACTTGATTTCACTAAAGTATAAAGGTAAATGAAACATAAGAGAGTATATCATGGAGATGTTTGATCTTATGTCAAAACTAAATGTATTAAAGTTTGAGCTCTCTGATGATTTTGCTTGTACATTTGGTTTTGATTTCTATTTCTACACAATTATGCCAATTTAAGGTCACTTATAACTGTCAAAAGAGAGCGTGGACTCTTGATGATTTCATTTCATATTTTGTGCAAGCAAAAAAATGCTAAAGCAAGAGAGTATTAAAAGTGTTGCAGCCAACAAGGTTTGGGATTTGTTCGAGAATTGAAATCGGAAGTTGTCGCTCCACCAGCTCGGATTACTGTAAGGATTTCAACATTTAAGATTCGACTTACTCTTAGGGATCGAATTAAGGATGCTCAAGTTAATGGCCCATTTTTTAAGGAAAATCAAGGTGCAAGTCAGTACAAGTAAAAGAAAAGGGTTTGCAATAGCAGATGACAATGCTTTGATGTTAATGTCCGAGGGAAATTAAGGTAGAAGTTGGTACAAGTAAAAGAAAGGGTTTTTCAATAGCAGATGACAATGCTTTGATGTTTGAGGGAAGGTTATGTGTACCAAATGATGAAAGGATAAGAAAAGAAATACTAGAGGAAGCTCACTATTCCCCATATGCTACACATCCCGGTGGTACTAAAATGTACCGCGACCTTCGCGATATACTTTGGTGGAGGAATATGAAAGGGGGATTGGTCTTTTTGTTGAAAAGTCTATTTTATGTCAAAAAGTTAAAGCAGAACATCAAAGACCACCAGGACCATTAAATTCATTAGAAATTCTAGAGTGGAAATGGGAGCAAATAGCCATGGATTTTGTGGTGGGTTTTTCGAAGACAACGAAAGGACATGATGCCATCTGGGTAATTGTGGACATGTTGACAAAGTCAGCTCATTTTCTTCCGGTAAGAATGAACTACAGTATGGTTCAGTTTGCTCAATTATATGTTAAGGAAATTGTCAGGCTGCATGGAGTTCCAGTATCTATCGTCTCAGATCGAGACCTAAGGTTTACTTCTAAATTTTGGAAGAGCATGCAAGAAGTTATGGGGATAAAGTTAAATTTTAGCACTGCATATCATCCTCAGACTCATGGACAGTCTGAAAGGACTATTCAGATCTTAGAAGATATGCTCCGTGCATGTGTTTTAGATTTGGGGGTAGTTGGGAATCACACCTATCATTAGTGGAATTTGCATACAATAATAGCTTACAGGCTACTATTGGCATGGCTCTTTATGAAACTCTCTATGGTAGAAGATGTAGATCCCCAGTTCATTGGGATGAAGTCGGGGAAAAACTAATTTTGGGTCCAGAAATTATTGCAAGGACAGTACAAGCAATTGATAAAATTAGAGATAGAATAAAGTCTGCTCATGATAGAAAGAAAAGCTATGCAGATCAACTGAGGAAATCGATAGAATTTGAAGTCGGTGAAAAAGTATTTCTAAAAGTAGCACCAATAAAAGGGGTTTTTAGATTTGATAAGAAGGGAAAGTTGAAACCTCGATTTATAGGTCCTTTCAAAATTCTAGACAAAAATGGGAATGTAGCGTACCATCAAGCATTGCCACTTGAACTATCAACAGTACATAGCGTCTTTCATGTATCAATGCTTAGAAAGTACGTACATGATCCCGGACATGTGATAAGCTATGAATCATTGGAAGTACAGAAAGATCTAACATATGAAGAGGCTCCTTTGGAGATTATTGAAAGGAAAGTATATGCATTAAGAAATAAAGAAGTTGTCTTAATTAAGGTCCGATGGAAAAATCATGTAGTTGAAGAGGCTATTTGGGAGAAAGAGGAGGAAATAAAAGCCAAGTATTCAGAGTTTTTCAATTAAATAAGGTAATTTCGAGGACGAAATTATTTGAAGGGGGAAAAGATGTAACACCCCGAGTTTTTTATATTTTCATATGGGCTAAAAATATATATATCGATATTATACTCATTTTGTAACTCGTGCTAAATAACATAAATTGGTTCAAGAAGAAATAATTTTGGACTAGTTATATTCGAGTTATTTTGATAGAAAGAAAAGTATCATAAAACCTATATTTTATTTTAAAAAAATATTTATATATATAAAAATCAAATAAAACGTCACACCTCTTGTAATTTGAGAAAAAAAGAAAACATAAAATAATATTATAAATTAAAAAAGAAAAAAATTCATATCAGGTACTTTTTCTTGGAATTTGAAATGAAAATTGTAATTTAATAAATACAAAGAGTAAATCATTCATTTAGGCAATTAATAATGAATTGTTTAGTTTGAATTCCACACCTACCTGCCTATTGATTGAAGTAAATGACCAATTTAATTTTCTAACTCCCGTACGTTTGGAGTTGATTGACGTTTTAGGATTTGTTATCATGCAAGTGGAATTGTGCGTATGTATAATATTTGTGTGAAGTTGCTTTCTCCTCTTTACCATGCAGAAGTGATTTCATTTTTTTAACACACACACACATTGAAAAGAAATATTATTTATTTCACCAAACACAATCAAAATTTCACAAGTTGGTTTCCATCCTCTTACAAACATTCTGCCCATTTTTTTATTATTATTTTCTCAAGGAATATTTTGAGAATTTGTGATATCAACTAAGGTAATAATACTTTGTGCAAGTGGTAAATTCTTATTTCTTGATGTTTATATAAATTTTGACATGAAATACTATAAGGCATTCGGATCGATTTCTATGTTAAATCATTCGGGATAGACCATTTGATCAAATAAATAAATCCTACGGGATATATGAATTCTTATGAAATTCTTTGAGCTATTGGATGTTGCGATCAGTTTGCTCTAAATCTAAGAAAAGTTGGTATGTTATGTCATTTTAAATTTTATATCATGTTAATAAGAATATGCATGTATTTTTACTGAGTGTTTTTTAGAAATACTCACTCTTACAAAAATTTTCAGACTGGAACGGGTCGTGTGGACTCGTGAAAGATTGACCGAGTGATACTTATGGAGTCGCCAAGTAAAAATTTCTAGAAATGAAAATTTCAATTTATATGTGAAAAAATCCCTATGTTAAATTTCGTGCACGTCATCTAATGCTTTTCTTTGAGTCCGAGCAATGACGTTCTATGTTAAACTTAAATTTACAGGCTAAATTTTCGCTTAAATTAAATAAAGATGACTGTTGATTTGTTGGGTACCACCTTAAGTCTATTTTTATAAAATAAAATAAATGAAATAGATTGGGACGTTACAAAACATTTTCTTTAAGTAAATTTGATAAAAAGGTAAAAATTTAATCCGATAGCATGTTGTAATGGCCCAAACCCATCAACCCACTTTAATTTGACTTTTAGGTTTCATAACAACGTGAGAAATCATGAAGACGGTACTTGTTAGGGTTTCATAACAATGTGAGAAATCATGAAGACGGTACTTATCTATTTGAAATGATATGATTTTTTGTAATATTATATTTTACCTTGCGGATTTGAGTGACAAGATGAGAACGTGAAAACTTGATTTCTTCGTTTAACATAATTTATGGACATGTATATTTTAATCATTTTCAATTATGAGACAATTACATAATTTATGGACATATAAGTTTTAATTATATTCAATCATGAGACAATTACATAACATTGTTGATGGAAAAGGGAAAACTTACTCATTTCATATGTTTGATTAAGTTCCATATACATATACTCACATGTCATATATATGCCATTTATTATCCCTCGTTTTATTTAGCAATGCAAAATCTCCCATTCCTTAATTATGCTAATTTTCCTATTCGGAATTACAATTCACTATCGTGAAAATCTGAAACATTCTGATTTTGCACATAAGCAGCCTCAACAATAGAAGGGTTTCATATTTGGTCCTTGAACTTTTAGATTTTTGCATTTAGGTCCTAACGAGAAAACTTAAGGATTTGAGGCGTTATAGATATCATCTAGTATGCCGTGGGATTGTATTTATTTAATCTGAGGATCCTTAAATCGATTTGGTATGGGGATTACCATAATGTTAGATGAGAATGTATTTTCACATACTCGGTGATCATTGCCTCCGTGTTTTACCATTGTAGTGTCTATACTGTGGTTTCCACATCTCATGTATTCGATGTTTGATCTCCAGCATTAGGATTCAGAGTTTATGGCACTTAAGGTGCTTCTTATGAGAAATAGGTCGCTTGGGGTGGGTACATAGGGATGCCTCAGGGTTGATATATAGGTGGTGGCGGCTAAGCAACCATTGATGATTGATGAGTTTGAGGCCTAGTTGTATTTCTTGCGAGGTTTTGTATTAAGGCATCAATGTAATCACTCGATTTTGCAAAACATCAAAATGTTTCTTCTCGGGCTCAATCTATTGTTGTTTGACTTAGCTTTTTTCTTCAGTGGTTTCCCACATACGACATCAATTGATGTTGGTCGATTTACTTCGTCTCCTTGATGGTTGTATCTAGATCGATAAAAGTCATGCAAATGGAAGGGGTTAGGCACCTCGTCTCCAACCCCCTCCCCCGTGCGAAAACGAGTTCATATGTCCTTTTTGAAAGTATTGAGTAAAGTAAATATGAGAGAGTAATTCTGTGTATAAAGTTATCATTACCTTTTTTCCCTACAAATGGATTCCTTTACATAGGATTCCAACATGTCTCCTAAGAGTTTCCTCAATTCATGAAGGGAATAAGGACGGTTAGAAAATGTGGATCAATGACTTGTAGGATCTCTTGAAATTAGACATTATTATCTTATTTTTGACCAGTATGTTATCGATCGAGTTGGTGGCCTTTTTCCACTCTCCATTCACCGCATTAGTGGGGGTGCCTTCTCCTACATCGTTATTAATTAGGTGCTAACTTGATCATCTTTCCTATAGTTATGAGATTAGTAAAGGTAGCTTCTACTGATCATCATTAGATCAAAGTAATCAATAACTACCTCTTCAAATTTGATGGTATCGTCAACCATTTTGATCAAATCAAAACTATAGTTGACGCAAATCTTTTATCTCAAATTAAAATTACACATATCTCAAGTAACAAGTCAATTCACAATAAAATTGACTTAAGGATTTATTCAATTGAGACTTTTGAACACTTTTGAGAATTTAAAAAGTTTATGAATATTTAATGTAGACTTTTAAAAAGTTTTACCGTATATTCAATTAAATTTTTTTAGAAATCTTTATAAGTTATGAGATATTCAAATTGTCAATAATCTTTAAAAACTTTTATAAAAGTCTCTAGAATACTAATCTTTTAAGCAAAAGTACTAAAATAAAATTTCAAAGTTTGTTTCTTATTCATCCTAAAATTTTGAGAGACATTCACAAAAAAATAAAAAAAAATAAAAAAAATAATTTGTTTCTCTTTCTTTTTTCACTTCTACGAATATTAGAGACATGATTAAAAATTTATTTTTTCTACCGATTTTATTTGTTTCTATTTTTCTTTTTCCTTTCTTTTTCTCTCGCTCTCTTTTATTATTTATCTCTATGAAAAATTAAATTGTAACTAAAGATTCATATAACTATTTTTTCATCCATTTTTTATGAAAAAGATTATTTTATAATTAAATTATGATATTTTATATAAAAATTAAATTTATAATTAAATTTAAATATATTGATTTCTTATTTACTTTTTAAAGCTCTGTCTTGTTGATAATATTAAATATTATATTTTTTTTATTTATTCTTTACCAAAGGAATAATAAATAAACGATCTTTTGATATATAATTAAACTGATTTAGACCCATGTAAATTATATATTAAACGAAAGTCTTTAAAAAGAATTAAATTCTATAAAAGTCTATAAAAAATTTAAAATTGAAGTTTAGAGAAATTAACGAAAGACATCCATTAATTCCATACAAAACTATAAAAGTTCACGAAATTGAGAGAAGTCAAGTCTATAAATTTTTTTAAAAATGATAATTTAATACATTCCCTTAATAAACTAGTTTGATCGACTCGACAATAGCTTTGATCAAATCGTAGCCACACAAATATTAGGTGCGGTCCTTTTTGTCCTTGTTCTACAGAACGTCCAGATAAACACCCATTCCCGGCCCATATACTCTTTTTTCCATTGAGGCCATTCAAGAAATACTCTGTTTGTCATCATCTACCCCCACACGCGACACGCCTTTATTTTTTTAATCGCGGTGGATCATATTCACATCCCAACTTCCATTTGTTTTCCTCACTTATTTTCCTTGGAAAATATCAGGGTTCCAATCCAAATTTTCTATCTCATCCAATTTTAATTATTTTGAAGAATTATTCTTCTTTCTGTGGGTTTGTGGGATGGAATGTTCAACCGTTTAGTTTATTATTCTTGATTTTTGCTGATTTTGGTGCAAAGTTTTGATTATTTGGTGCAAAATTTTGCCCTTGTTTCTTAATGGCTACTGCTACTTTTCAGCAGCCCTTTAGTGTTANATTATTCTTGATTTTTGCTGATTTTGGTGCAAAGTTTTGATTATTTGGTGCAAAATTTTGCCCTTGTTTCTTAATGGCTACTGCTACTTTTCAGCAGCCCTTTAGTGTTAATGCTCATCTCCATGACCATTCAAGATTGCTGTCTCCCAAAGTTGAACTCTCAACTGTTAATTTCCCAGCCAATGGGGAGTTTTCAAGACTCAATTTTTACCCTAGTTTTGCTTCTACTTCATCTTCCAATGTATATTTAAAATTAGACAATTTTTTATTTCTAATATAATTTAGTTATATTATTTAGTATGAAATCTGTGAATTTACTTTGGAATTCTCTTGTGGGTGCTAATCATTTACTATATAGTTATCTGCCCTAAGCGATAACCTTGAAAAAAATTAAAGAACCGATGGAGTTTGTGGTAATTTGGTTGCGAAGAAGGCAGAGACTAGAAAAAATGATTAAATTATGCACATGGTATTTCTAGTCATATGGTGTCGTGGATTTTGATATCTTATTTTCTAAAGTACATACAGGAAAATACTAGGCGGTGGGCTTTTGAAATATACTCTGTACATGATCCCAATTTTGCAGATTTAGCGGATGACTAAAAAGTATAAACTTGCTTCTTATAAAAATTCCATGTATTCTTAAAATATCGACTGTGAATCTAAAAAAACAATTAATTAGTAGATCTAAGAGCACCACCACGTAGCACACTGCACACAACACATTCTGTTCAGTTTTAGTTCCCACTTCTGCAGCCTTTTTCTTGACTTGAATTGCATGATTTAACTCAATAGTCAATATTATAAATCGTGCGAGCATGTTGATGAGACGTTAGCATATTTGTTCAAGGAGATATCGTGAGGCTTGAGGGAATGAGCTTCTTTCTCCTTCTATCATATTGCTTATATTTTGCAGGTAATGAAAATCACTTTAGCATACATATTTCTGCACTTCCTAATAATGTGCAGAAGTTTTATCTGGTGGATTTTATGGATAAATTTGTATTTCTATGGAATATTACTTTCAGTTGTAACTTCTAAGTAAATATAAAACATCAGGAAGTTTGATTCCTATATGACCTTGTTGTGCTTGCTCTTAGAATTTTCGGTTAGCTATATCTTGTGATTAATATTCATGGAAAACATAAAATTTCTTGGTGTAGGAATATTCTGGTCATGTACGTTCTCTACCCAATGTTGATGGTTCCACCAAGGAAAAGGTGTCAACACCCATGCTCGATATGATTGAAAATCCCATGCACTTGAAGAATTTGACCCCAAAGGTTCAGTCAACTTTTTAACAAGTGATATTCTTTTGCTACTTATAAGTTGTAGAATTGAAAGCTCAAATCTTCTATCACTCAGCTTACACAAAACTAAATCCACACAGGAATTGAAGCAACTAGCCGATGACATTCGATCAGAATTGTCATTTATGATGTCACAAACACAAAATCCTTTAAAGCCAGTCTATCAGTGGTAGAATTGACAGTTGCTATCCATCATGTTTTTCATGCTCCGGTGGACAAGATATTATGGGATATAGAGGACCAAGTAAGAACTTGTTTCTACATCAATGGGTAGACATTATTCTGGCATTTCCCTTGTTCATGTTCTACTTATAATTTTATTTCTACTTCTTTATTATTTTATTCGTTTCTTTTACTGGAAAAGAGAGGAGGGGTTGCCTGAAGCTGTTGAAGGATGCACTTGCGCGTGAGCGTGTAAGAGTGAGAGAGAGAGAGAGAGAGATTAAAGTGATATTAAGATCACGGTTTCCTTTGTTCTCTTTTTGGTGTATTAAGTATAGTACCTGAAAGAAGGAACCAAGAAAATTTTATGCCTGTGTTGTCAGTCACTAATTGAGCTGAGACATTTGACACATTTGTTATTTTCTGTCTCTGACTTAAACAGACATATCCACACGAGCTTCTCACTGGATGGAGGCCCCTTGTCAATGCACTTAGTGAAGGAAATGGTCTTGGGAGTTCTACACGTCGTTGTGAGAGTGACTCCGACCCATTTGGGGCAGGACATGGATGCAGCAGCATATCTTCTGGACTTGGTAATGCCTATCTCCTTATCCATGTATCTAATGAAAAACTTCTAGTTTTTCTCACGTTATGACTGTAGACCGGATTTCAAATCCAAATTTAAAATGTTTTGATATCCGTTCGTCTATGCTATTTTATTGAATATTGCAGTTCTGCTATTATTTTCACACGGGCATGGCAGTTGCACGAGACCTTAAAGGAAAAAGAGACCGTATAGTTGCAGTCATCAGCAATGAAACAACCATGGCCGGTCAGGTTTATGAGGCGATGAGTAACGATGGTTATCTGGATTCAAATTTGGTCGTGAAACAACCTTGATTTTCTTTTGTTTCTTCCAATTCCTTGTTCAACCATTGAGTTTAACATATATAACATGAAATACAACAATTTCGAATATATTTTATCAAAAGAATTGCCAAATATCGATATTTTAGGCCTCGAATAAGTGTGTAAAATGCACTTATCAACTTCCCAAAACTTGAACTATTGTTTGTCCTCGAACAAAACTGTAACTTAATTCCACATAAAACATGGTTAGATAACCTGCCGTGTCTCAGGATTGGAATTTAGTAATAAATTAAATGAACAACTTTACAGTGTCAAATCAATCAATCTCCACATGTTACATGCATACTTGACGTGTGTGTGTATAGTCATGACAACATATTAAAGTCATGATTAGCTCAACACCTGATCCATAGTAGTCAAATATCTCCTCACTTCGCTCAAGAGATGCGCACACCCCCAAACAGGCTGAGAAGCTTTTTGTGGAGGCCGAGGGTAGTGGTATGAAGCTTGATGTGGCTATGTATACTACTGCTGTTTGAGTTGCTTGTATGAAACTGGATGCAATCGTTGCATGTGATTTGTTGAGTGAGATGAAGAAAATGGATTGGGTTCCTTCTGAGGGTACATTTACAAATGTGATTACTACTTGTGTGAAGCAGAGGAATTTAACTGAGGCATTAAGGCTTGAGGATGAGATGGTAAGTAGTGGATATTTGATCAATTTGGTTGTTGCTACAAGCTTGATAAAAGGGTACTGTCAGCTGGGAGATTTAAACAGTGCTTTAGAATTGTTCGATAAGATTATTGAAGATGGACTGACTCCCAACAAGGTCACTTATGCAGTCCTTATCGAAGGATGCTGTAGGAATAGAAATATGGAGAAGGCGCATCATTTATTTACTCAAATGAAATATGCAGATATCCAACCAAGTGTATATGTTGTAAATTCTTTGATTAATGGGTTTCTGGAAGCTCAACAGGTGGAGG
>CAIGRT010033476.1:0-12226 GCA_903798405.1 Fraxinus platypoda
TTGTTTATTGTTGGATTAATGTTGTAATTAGATTTTTATTTTTATTTTTGTTATATATAAAATATTTGTATTTGACTTATTTTAGATTCCAGCTCCCCCCAACATGAATTTCTGGATCGCCCCTGCTCTAAACCCTCTGCTTCTTTGCCCAGTCGGATCCCCAATTTCTGATATATATAACCGTAAGCAGTAGAATCAAAGAACCATGTTTCTCTGTTTGAGAAATTGCATTATTCGAGACATCAGGAAAACGATTTTATTGACACCTGCTGAATTACGTATTCTGTGATACATGAATTTGGGCTAAACGCAGTTCACGCACACATACAACTTCAGAGGGTATATATATGTAGCACAGGAATAACATTTCCGATATGGGTACGAGAAATAATTGGCTATGGCAGCTAAATACAATGATCTTTAAAGAAGTGATTGGTCGTTACAGATTTTACAGTGCAAAATCGAAACCAGTGGTGGATTTGAAGAAGCTTAGGCCAGTGATCTTAAAGAGGATTGAGGAACGGGCCAAGGAATATCCTATCAAACGCTTGAGCCCTGTAGCCCATGAGGTCCTCCGGGCCCGAACGATTCTCTACCACGGCGTATCAACGCTCATCCAGCGTATTCCCGTATGGGCATGCCAGTAATTTCACGATTTTCCCCTCTGTGTATTCATATTGTATGTTCATTTGCGCATTCTAATTTATGTTTTGCATATTCATGAAATTATTGGTTAAATAATCGGATCTAGGTAAATTAAAGGTGAAATCTTTGCTTACTGAATTTTTTAACCAGACCCATTATGTGAAGGTTTGTGGTATAGGGTTTTTATGAGTTATTTTTAGTAAATTTCACTGGTGTTTCGTTTTGATATTGTAGCATCACCCATGGATTAATGTGGAAAAATACTCTGCCTATAAATACTTTACCCCCTCCTCCCCACCACCAAAAAATAAAAAATTCAAGCAATCACATGTTATAAATTTTCTAGTTGGCATCTGATTTTCAAATTGCTATTTATTTTGTTGGGGCTGGGGTGAGGGATCGGGGGATTATAGATTGAAATGAGGTGAAGAGAATGGCGTGCGTGCACTGCTTATTATGGGAGTTATAACTGTACCACAATCTTAGAGGACTGGTAGTAGAGTGATCTCATCTCATTGTTCACAACCTTAAAACTTTATAACATGACACTTGCCCCTAATATAAACTATGTGCCTTTGAATTTTAATGAGCATGCACGCATACATATTGAGAGATCTTCTAGCATTTCTGCGAAGAGAATAATGAATGATACAAACATAAGATACTTGTTAGGAATAGATCAGTAAGAAGATGTACAAAACAACTGTAATTGGTCTTTGAAGAATTAATGTCTTTCAAAAGAATCTTCATTAAATTTCACCTATCTAAACCAAAAAAGGGTGGAGGAAGTTATACTTGCCATTGAACCAACAAAGATGTACCAAATAACTACTATTTGTTCTTACAATCAACCTTAATGTTTTATGATACTCTAGCCGAAGCTTAATATTCTTCTAAATAAAGGTTCTGTTATCTAGGAGTCTCTCACTATATTTTTCCTTGGCCCTCCCGTAGTCCCAATATCATTTTTACAATTTTACACAATAGTTATTCAAATTCTTTCTAGAGCTTCGACTATTTTTTTCTCCTTTAGCAACAAAAGATTGTCATATTAGTTGGTTGGTATATATTGGTTATTTGCAGCATATCATGTAGTATAAGAAACTACTTTTAGCCATTATGACCATGAATTATCTACATATTAAAAAGCAAGAAAAGTCATTTGTGAAAAAGATTTACTCAGTTATTCATTTATTTATTTCTTTTGTCAGATGCTGCCCAGAAGTTTATATTGGTGAGAATGGTCATTTGATTCGAACTTGTGGTGGTTCCAGGCATCAAGCAAAGAACCAGATCCATAAATGGGTTAAAGGAAGCACGGAACATATACTAGTTCCTGTAGAAACATTTCATTTGCAGAACATGTTTCAGAATGTAATTGAACACAATAAGAGATTTGATTATGATCGCATTTCAGCAGTTGTGGAGCTCTGCTTGCAGGCAGGGGCTGATCCTGGCAATCAAAGTATTTATTCGACTCCAGATGTTGAAAAAGGTATGGTTGGCTCCAATTCATTGTCAGACGATGATATAAGATTGTTAGCAAGAGGAACTTTGAACGCGTGGGAAACACTTAGATCCGGTGTAGGGAAGTTGTTGTTGGTTTATCCAACGAAGGTTTGCAAACACTGTACAGAGGTACATGTAGGGCCATCTGGGCACAAAGCTCGCCTTTGTGGGGTGTTCAAGTATGAGAGCTGGCGTGGGACCCATTTCTGGAAGAAGGCCGAGGTGGACGATTTGGTTCCTCCAAAAATAGTTTGGCATCGACGACCTCAAGATCCTCCAGTGCTGGTTGATGAAGGGAGGGGCTATTACGGTCATGCTCCTGCTGTAGTGGATCTTTGCTCAAAGGCTGGTGCAATTGCACCGTCCAAATATTCTTATATGATGAAAGTGGATGGCTTGTCGGCACCACCAGTTTGAAAGTGGATTGGTTTACTCTGATTTTGCATTTGGATTTGGCTTCTATACACATAATCCATATAAATTTAGAATATTACTTAATTCACTCTATCCTTTCTTAGGAGTTTGATCATCCTGAGATAACACGACAGAGAAAAGGTATAGTTTTGTGCAGAATCATGGATGAATCGGCGTTACGTTCCATATGGGGTTTAACCTTTTTGAATTCATGTGGTGGAAAATGCTTTTGTGCCGACACATTTTGAGGATGTTAATGTACCAAGCAAATAATGTAATATTAACTCTAAAATCTCAAGTGTTTTGTGAAGTTTTGCTCAGATTATGCTTGCTATACTTTAATTAATTTCATATTATATATTTCTTGTAAATATGCAATCACTGTTTGTTGCTTTGGGCAATACTGTATTAAAGGGAGCTGCTGTTAGGTGTAGGATCTGTAAATACTGATATACTCTCTCAAGTTGAATGATTTGCTAAAGGATTGAGAAAAGATCCAAATGCATATTTGTGGAAATCATTACAACTGATTATAACTTGGTCAATGCACGTTTTAATACTGATTGCTTGTCTGGTTCAAAACTTAAATGATGATGATGGAGATGAATAAAGTTATGTGTACATAATTTTTTACACAATATTTTACACCCCCTTCACATGGAGGGGGGCCCACACATAATAAAATATTTGTGGGCCCCCCTCCATGTGAGGGGGGTGTAAATGGTTATGTACACCATGAGGTGTACATCTAGCATTGTCCATAATAATGTTCAAGTGACATTTCATCATTGGTAGGTGGAAAAATGGACCATGCTATGTGTACATAATGATGTACACATAGCCTTACACCCCCCTCACATGGAGGGGGGCTCACACATAATAAAATAATCGTGGGTCCCCCTCCATGTGAGGGAGGTGTAAAACATTGTGTAAAAAATGAGGTGTACACATAGCACCACTCGATGGAGATGGAGATAGAGATAGAATTTTGCAAGTTCTATTCAAATTATTTTGTTTATATTAGATTAACATTAATTTTAACAATTCGATAGAGATTAGGGGTGGGCGCGGGTCGGTTCGGTTCGATTTTTTTCGGTTCCAGAAATTTTCGGGTATTTAGTAAATGGAACCGTCGGTTCTAGATATAATTCTGGAACCGTTCGGGTTCGGTTCGGTTCGGTTCGGTTCCGTTCTATAATTAAATTTTCGATTCGGTTCTGTTCGGTTCCGTACTATAATTAATTTTTTTAACATTTAGAATAATAATACATAAATACACCTGAAAGTAGATACTAATAACAAAAAGTAGATACAAATACCAAGTTCAATCTTAACTTTTACAAATTAACGTAATCTAATTTAATAACATATAAATAACAAGTTGTCAAATACAAATACCAAAAAGTAAAGATTACTAGTAAAACTTTGATGATTCTTATCAATAATTCATTTGCTTCAAACCTTCAAGTCTACATAAAAAATGAAATATAAATTAGAAGTCATAGAACTAAAATATTTTAAAGTATTGATAATACTTACCAACTATTTAATGTAATCATCAGTTGCTTGACTTTCTATACTAGCTAATAAGAAACTACACAAGAAAAAATTGAAAAAAACATAAATAAACTATAAATTGTTCAACTAATAAGATTTAATAAGAAAAAAATTATTAATTTGTTTAGAAAAAATAAAAGAAATTGATTTATCTAATATAAAAAAAAAAATCGATTCTTATTCGGTTCTTCGGTTCTTAGTCAAAAATCGAGAACCGAACCAAACCATTCGGTTCTCGATTCGAATACCCGTTCGGGTATTTCATTTAAAAAAAATCGCTCGATTCGGTTCGGTTCGGTTCCGGTTCGGTTCTGTTCGAACATTTTGCCCAGCCCTAATAGAGATAGAGATAGAGACAGAATTTTAAAATGCGAGTTCTATTCAAATTATTTTGTTTATATTAGATTAACATTAATTTTAACAATTCGATAGACATAGAGATAAAGACAGAATTTTAAAATGCGAGATCTATTCAAATTCTTTTGTTTATATTAGATTAACATTAATTTTAACAATTCGATAAAGTTCTAATGTATTAGATAGTCTTGATTTTAGCTTCTTCGCTTTATATAAAGGTGACTTATTTAGCCCTTGCTTGGTAAGGATTAAAATCAAAATTTTAATTTAAGTCAAAGTTAACAACTAATTTTAATCAAATATTTTATTGAACTCTCAACTTTTCAATCGTACATTTCATTAACTTTTATTAAAATCTGCTACAAAATTGATTTTAATCCTCACCAAATATGAGCTTATTGTAATAGGTACCCTCGAATATATGAAATAAATTGATTTTCTTTTGTCATAATTTTTTCTTCTCGAAATCATTTTTCTTTCTTGTTCTGGTTCTTTTTCTTTTTCAATGGTTCATTGTCAAATTTTTACATGCGTCATTGTATCTATACAAGCTCACACCAATTCACTTTATAAGCAAAGCATCAAATGTCCCAAGACAGGCAGGAGTCCATGCACAATCAAATGAATGCATTTTGTGACAGCCAACAAAAACTGATTTGTATACTGAAGGTGGTGCAGGCAGGCTTGGAGAAGTGTTCGACCATTTTACGTGTGCTGTAACCCCAAGCTGAAGCTGAGGAGTCATTCAGTGGACTCGTAGCTACTCTCGGTCTTTGGCTTTGGGAATGTCAACCATTTTTCCATTTCTGTTTCGCAGGGCTGGATCTATATACTAACAGACTTAACAGTGACACATGAGATCTTTTTCATTAGGGAATATCACACTTATAGAACAAAATCTTTCATACTTGCGGATTGGACTGCTAGTAGGCAAATCAGATACCAGAATTGGTTCAGCATATGCAGTTGACAAGAGGTGCTAAGTCCCATGTCCACTAGATATGGAGATAATATTGGGTTTATGAAGGGATTGGACTACCCTACCTAATATTTAAACCTTTTGAAATAGAATCCTAAGTTCCAACAAATCTTATTGAAATTATGTCACATATTTAGCTATATGGACGTGCATGATGAATACCCAACTTGTGTAGAAGATCTTAACAAAGGTGGTGGGCCTAATTCTGTGATGGTGAACTCTAGATTCTCAGAGTAGTGGAGCTCCATGTAACACGTGTATGGTGATAATAATACATGATCACAAGAAGAGGTCATCACTTGATTGTGTCCATGATGATCACGTGTGAGCCATTATGATGTGCCAGTGCCAACAAATATCTCTGTTGGCTAGACATGGAGATGATCTTTCATTCATAGTGAGATTGAACTATTTTACTTAAAAAGGTTAACTTGGTATCGAACCCCAAGTCCCAATGCCCAGATCCAAATAGATTAGCAGAGATGGACACTTTACAGTGCACACAGTAAACAATAGCAATGAAGAAGAGGAACAATTGCATAGTAAAACACAAGGCCATCACTAACACGAGGAAGGATAGTAGCCATCATATGCGTGAGAATGTTTAAATATACAACACAAGACAAGTTCCTACATAACTACAGAAATTCGAAAGGTTGCATCAAAGTGAAGCATTGCCCAAAAAGGTGTAATCTGTCAAGATTACCCATACACTGTGAAAATAAACAAGAAAAACTTACCCTGAAAATTTCCATCAACACGATCTTCACATTTTCACTGCTATTCTGAACCATCTGGGAATGAATCTAGAGCATCTTGCTTCCCATTAACATAGAATTCTATTACTGCCAGCATTCTTGACAGTTTGTCAGGGTGGTAATTTATATGAACAATAACCGGCTTGAGTTTTTTCAAATTAGCATCCTTTCTTACAGTCTTAAAAAGGACCTTACTGTTCATGAAGAGATAGAAATCCATAGTTCTCTTGGCAGCATGAAGCCCTACATAACCTGGATGCGATGGGTAGTAGAGCTCTTCATTGAAAACTGCTTGGTCCCAAACTTTTGCCTGGTGAGCCATCCTGTCAGCAACCCGATCCAAAAGCTCAATTGAAGGAATAGTAGGCCTTATATAAAAGAAACCGGAATTATACACCCATATCCTCATTGTGTGGGCATATCGAGCCCAACCCATAGCAAGTTCATCAAAAACATCATTATAGCCATAAGCTGTCATATTGTTATGACCATCTGTCATGGACTCTACATCTGAGTCCCGATACAAATGATCAAATGGATTCTGCAAGTACACTATATCAACATCCGAAAGGAGAACACTGTATCCCAGCTGCAAAAACTCCCTCAAGATTCGGAATTTCAGTCCAGAGACAGCATGATTACCTCCAATCTTTCCAAGAGAATCAATAACTTCATCTGGGTCCCTCTTGTACACAGGGACATCATTTGACTTACAAAAATCCACAATTGCATCATCTAACGCAACTACGAGGTAGTTAGGAATACCAACTTTCTTAATGCTGGTGAACCAGACCTCAAGCATGGCTTTCACGTTTGAATTGGCAAGAGCAACTATAAGCTCTTTTCCAACAGCAACCTCAGCTAAGATCTTTGCAAGTCTGGGGTTCACGCTTTCATCAGGAAGAACGGTTGGATTAGTTCTTAAACCCTTAACTGTACCAAAAGGCCCGGCTTTATGTGGTTCACTCAACACCATAAACTGCTCCCGCGCATGATCTTTTCCCTGCTCGGCTAACCGTAACTTATCATTCAGCTCTCTTACTTTCTTTTTCAGCTCCGCATTCTTTTCCGATACTCTCATGATGTCCGTTTTCAACATGTTTATTTTTTCCGGAGATTCACACGAGGACAAATCCTCCTATGTACCAAATCAACAACAGATTAAGTATATCTAAAAGAGTTTGACAATGAAATAAATTACATTGACAAAAAAGTTATTCATCAACTCTAGCTATACACGGACCATTATTTTTTTACACGTATATATACTACATATTTTGTTAAAAGACACAAATAGATCTTCCTTCTCTTTCCTTATCTGTTTCTTGAGGGGCTGATATGTTCAGAATAATTACAGTTTTGCAAGAAAATGAGAATTAGATCAAAGTCAAATCTTTGAAGTTGCTCTTACAGCTGAAACCTAAGAAACATAAGCGTGGAACAAAAGAGAAGCTTAAATTAATACAAAACTAAAAATTCAGTCAACAGCCCCCCTCAATTTACATAAATCACAGCAAAACAAATGAAACCCACAAATTGCAGCTCATTACTAATTTTAAAATTCCGGAATAAGAACTTCTCTAGAAGATGCATAAGCAGAATGAATTTTTAAGTAGTTACGCATGAGAAGAATAATGTAGAAATAGTTAAATAGAAGAAAAATAAAGGAGATTCTACCGATAGAGAGAATGGGTACCTCGAGACTGGATTTGGAAATACGGCGAGGCGGATTAGAGGAGAGGAATCCATTGGGGAAGAAGAAGGCGAAAATGCATCCGGCTAAAACTCCGATCCCAATTGCGATAGCGATTCGCGATCCTCGTATCGTTGATTGACTGTTCTTCTCCCTCCGACCCACCGCCATTGTTCTTATACTTGATTTTCTCTCAATGAAAGTCAAAATAGCATCCAGTAAACAACAATCAACCTTTAAAAAAACTTCAATTTAAACTCTATATATTCATCCCCATTTCCTTCTTTAAGGAAGTAATTGATAGAAAATTGAAACCTAGAAAATGAAGAAGTGTTTATCTTTTGTTCGCGGGAGTGGCATGCTTGTGGTTTGAGAGTACATCAAAGTATAAGCAGACCGGGAGGTCTTTTACGCTGTTTCGCAGAACAGTGGGATTCTATGTACGAACGGTTCGATTGGGCAGGGACCAGTCTAGTCAACTTTGGGAAGGAGTGCTACTGCACGTCACCAATGAGCAACTGTGCTTTACCCAATGCCTTTGACTATAATACGCATTATTATTAATAATTAATTGGGAATTAATTGTGAGTACGGGCTAACGAAGGTTTTGTTTGGCATATTTTATTACACATTATTTGGGTGATATCAATTTGACTATTTTAAATTGGATAGATCCAATCCAACATGAAAAATAACTTATTATTGTCGTTTTGGACAAATTTAGTTTACTTTATTTTTATATTAAGACCCCATCTTGCAAGACTTATAAAAAGTTAATAATTACTTCTAAGATTAAAAATTACTTTTGAACATATTTAAATAATATTTGATTAGAACTTTTGAAAAGAACTAACCTGTCAAACAGGCCCTAAGTATTTTCTTGTCCACTGGTTTATATTTATTGATTAGTCACCTTTTCATAGATAATAACATGCAATTAATGAAGTAATGTGCATAGAAATTAAAATTTCTCCTATTTATCAAGTTCTTTTGAACATACTAAACAGTATAATACCAATTTTATCCTTTTTTTCTTCTTTAATACTCTTCTTTTACATCTATCATCCTCGTCATATTAATTATTAATAGACAGGTCTATCAATAAAAATAAAAGCTTGATACATTTGAGACAATCTTACCCTTGACATCTGAGCAAATATGGTACCTTTCTTGATTCTTTTCCTTTCTTCTTCTGTTCTTGGTAAGCATGCACATACCCAAACCGGTACATACACGAGCTCACAGTAACATTAAATATTAATGCACAAAATTAGCATCTTCATTTGGCAAGAAAATTATAGCAATCAACTCTTCAACTAAGATATTAATAAAAGCCCGACCAATAAAAACACAAGCCATGAACGAATGGGAAAACATCACTGCAGCAATCCGAGTGAAATCCGCAAGCATAACATTCTAAAATAACAGACAAAAACAGGGATTACCTCTGCACAGCAGATTTAACTGGAAGCTCTAACTATCCTGAACTATAGTATATACAACAAAAGTAATTCCCAAGAGTACAGCAATGGATTTCATTATAAGAAGACAAACGTCGTCGGGTCAATCATATTGCTAAACTGCTGCATGTGAAACATTAGCATTGTCCCAAAAGATGCCATTTGCTGGAAATTGACACCAACGAGCAAGTACAAACAGGCACTAACTAGAGCTGCTGGCTGAAGGGCTTTCCTGCACGAGCATCACAATCCAATCTCTAAGAAAATATAAGCAAAACTCAACTGGTAAGGTATGTTAGGAATAACGTGCAACTCAATCATTACTCTACCACAAACATGTAATAATACAATGTGCAAAGGGTTCAGAGATGCAACAAGATTCCAGCCACACAAAAACAAGAAATGCATCTAGACCACCATAGTCATTGAGGCTTTTCTCCTACATGGGTTTACCAAGATCTTCGTCTTTTCGATCCTTTTTTCCTCTCTTACTTTCATTTTTCCAATTTGAGAGCATGGATGGTGTGCAGTGAGAGGGAAAGAGAGGGGGGAGGGCAGGTAGAATGGTATAAACAAAATCTTGAGACATAAAAAACTATCAAATGCACGCACGCACTTATCAAGTCAAGACTTTTATTAAGGCTCAGTCCAGAACAACAAACCGAAGAAAAATAGTCATTGTTTGGCCCCCATTTTTGGAGAATTTATAAATTTTGGAATGGTAATTAATGGGAAAATGTGTGGTTGAAAAAAAATGAAAAATTTTAGATTTGTGTGTAATATTATTTTATTTGGAGAATTCCTGGTTAAAATGAAGGAAGAGAAAAATTTTAATGGGGGCCAAACAAGGGCATAGTATGTCGATGAAAAATGCATCAAACGACAGACTAAAACCAGAACATCTGAAAAATAGAAATAGGCACCCAACAATATCAAATGATGCATAATCTCTAAAGCTTATGGAGGCCCAGTAAAAATTAACAGCAAAAAGACGAGTGCGCTATATTCACTCACAAGTGTAACTTGATATCTGCATCATTCTGTGCACAACGTGAGCGCTGTAAGTGGACTGTGTGTTTTCACCAACAGTGTAAATCTCAAGTGAGCGGGTTGGAAGTTACCTTCGCATTTTTTATTGAACAATGAATGCAAAATTTATAAATGAAACTGTGACCATCATTTAGAAATTGGGCCTATTTTAGGTTGGTATTCTTACATTTATTCTTATCATATTATAGATGAATTATTACCGACTTTCACGGTTTCGTACATCTGAAGCCGAAAACATCGAGTATCTTTCACGTTGCATAAATAGATTTCACTCTGAAAGATAAAGTAGTTTCCCAAATTTGGCATGAGATATATAGGAATCGTCCAACGATATAATGCAAGATCTAAGCTTTATGTACAGCCACAGAGTCACCTAAATGCAGGCACAAACAGAAAATCTTGCCACACGCGCACACAGAGAGAGAGAGAGAGAGAGAGAGAGCATACATTGTGCTCACTGGCAATATAAGAGACAACTACAGTGATGTCATCAAGTTTTCCACCATAATAACGGAACCCAGCTTCTTGGGCTGCAGCAGAGAAAGGTGTCTGCCTGCTTTTGTCCTGTGCTCGTTGCCGAGCTAATGCTGCAATCTTTTGTGCCGTTACTTGAGGGCCCAAACCAGCTCTCACAGCATGAACCACCACTGAAGTAATATCGTTGTTATACAAGTTATCAAAAAGTCCATCTGTACCAGCAACTATAACATCTCCAGGGGCAACAGGAATTGTAAACACCTGCACCACACATTGAGCCATTCAATTCCAAATGGTTCACTTCCAAGAAGCAGAATAAACCAAATTGTTAAACAATAACAAACTAATGCAAAGCATTGATCAGCCATTTTCCCCTGAAGTTAAAATATTGCTTATACCAATAAACAAAGACAATAATAGCCCTAACTAAAACTTATTAAAGACTGCAAAGCTATACAAGGGTGGCAGAAAAAATTTGGCCATTGTTTGATCCCCATTAATTCCAAAATACATTTTTCTCTCTTTTTTTCAACCACACATTCTTCAATAAAATAATATTACACGCAAACACAAAAAATTTCCTTATTTTTAACCACACATTCTCCATCAATCTACTATTTCAAAATGCACTATTAGCCAAAAATGGGGCTCAAATTAGCGCAAGGTATTTAATGAAAGCAACAATCTAAATTCCATATAAGGGAAAAGGTGTTGCAGATGTAGTAAAAGGCCAGATTTCCACCATAAAGAAATTATTATTAGAGAACACATGAATTTAGCCAATATGTAAAATGAAATGCACAAGTCCTATGCTGTGCGGACTCGGGTATGAGTGACCAGTATTAGACAAGAGAGCATGCCTCAGTGTAAGTCGACAAAATCTATCAAATAATGCTTCACTTGAGACTCACTAGACGGATTTATGTAATATAGCATATGTTTAGCATCCCGTTATAGGATGCTCAAAACTATCCACGGTACATTTTAAGCTACAGCACAGCAGTTAACTATAATGAAATTCAAACGTTAATTAAGTCGAAAAATAAGATAACTGAATAAGAAAACAGCAGGTTGAAATTATAGATCAATTATACAGTTTAAAATTTAACTTGGTATGAAACACAAGATTTTTCATCCTTTCACCTTAGTCAGCACTCTCAAAAAGGTCCTATGCAATTAACATTATGAAATACAATTTCCCTTGTTTATAAGAGCTTGTTTGCCTTTCATTATAATCTACTTAGGGTCCGTTTGATTGCAAGGGTGGAAAATGGGTGGAAAGAAAATATTTTACAGGGAATTGATTTTCCTAGAAAATGTTTTATTG
>CAIGRT010033500.1:0-16878 GCA_903798405.1 Fraxinus platypoda
ATTAACATGCCCAAATCATTTATGCTACAATTCAGACTCAATCAAAGTGCTAGTAAAGGCTTGTAAGTTCATATTTTTCCACTCCAATGGAAAACTTCTATTCTTCATTTCAACGGTCATCAATTCCATATTGTTTTGGTCTATAATTGTGCAACTATTATCCTTAAATACCAAGGTATAGCTCTTCTCAATTAATTGGCCAACACTTATCAAATTCTGATCAATNTAATTGGCCAACACTTATCAAATTCTGATCAATCTTTGGAACATATAAGACATCAGAAATGAACTTGTTACCTGTTGGAGTCTGAACTGAGACTTTACCAATGCCTTTCACTGCCGCATACTCCCCATTTCCAACCCTTACTCTTGATCTGTAGCTATCATTCATCTCCACAAAAAATTCCGCATTTGATGTCATGTGATGAGTGTAGCCACTATCAAGCAACCATGTCTAGACCTTGCTGCAGGCCGTGAGATTCAAGACTGAAAAAAGATGTTCTTCAGCAACCTTTGCCTACTGAAGTTCCTTCTTTTCTTTTTGATTTTTATAGACTCTTTCCATATGTCCAAATTGTTTACAGGATCTGCATTGAACACCAGGTCTGAACCAACACCATTTAGGTGAGTAACCTTTCCTTTTACAATGTGGACAAGGAGGATACTTAGTATCCTTTCCAGAACCTTTGGCTTCCATTTCCTTCTTCTTATTTTGTGGCTTCTTTCCACCAAAACTTGTTTGAGTTCTCTGCTTCCCCTTTGCAAACAGAGCACCATCGGCTTGTTCTTCTTGCCTGAACAATCTCCTTTGTTCAGTGGCTTGAAGAGCATTCCCTAATTCGGCCAAGAAAATGCTAGCCAAATCTCTTAGATCTTCAAGTGAAGATATCTTGGATTCAAACTTTTTTCGTAAGCTAATCAGCACCTTCTCCACTACCCTCTTGTCTGGTAAATCATCTCCAAGTAATCTGATTTTGTTTACCATTTTCATTAATCTATCAACAAACTCTTTGACCATTTCAAAATCCTTCATTTTTAGAATCTCAAATTCTCTCCTGAAGTTCAGAACCTACATTTGCCTTGTCCTCTCATTGCCCCTGAATTCCTCCTTCAACCTATCTCATGCTTTCTTTGCTATTTTACAAGTGATTATCCTTGTGAATATAGCATTTGAGATAGCTGACTGTATGCAAGAAAGAACTTTAAATTTCTCGACAATCTCTTCACTGTGTTGCTTCAGTTGGGCTATGGTAGGATTGGCTCTTAAAGGTAGTGGTTCTACTCCAGTCTCAGTGATTTTCTATAAGTAATACCTTTAAATAAGCCTTCATTTTTGCAAACCAGAAGTCGTAATTCTCTCCTGTGAATGCTGAAGGTAGAGGAGATGAAAAACCACTTGAAGCCATATCACTTTCTCACTAAAATCACTCAGCTTTTAGTGAAGGGTTCTTACTAGTTTTCCCTCTTGTTTGCTAGTAATGAAAAAAAAAAACAAGGAGCTGAACTTACTGGATTTCCAAAGAGCTTACCGAATTTTACACAACTTACCGGGAGCTGAACTTACCGGATTTGCATAAAACACTCTGTTTCCTATTTTTTCTTCTCTTTTTCATTTCTTCAAAGATCATCAAGAGCTCTGATACCACTGATGGATTATTGAAGACAACGATGAGGGAAAGTATTCAGTCACATTTATCAAAAAATGGTAGAACCCAACTGATACAAATAGCCATACTTTAGGTACAATTCAAAATGATTTTCTACCAACTATTCTACCTACTACCACTACACTTTGCTTGTCTATTACAACCACTTGTTTAAGCTAGGCAATGATCACAAAACATGTGACAAGTCAAGAACCAAAGATACAACTTAGTAACAACAAAAGTGTTACACTTAATTCATCAACTAGTTGATGAATATAATATAAAGTGAGATTCAGACATAAGGTACCATCGCTAACCAGAAGAAGATAGAAAAAGTACGAACTGAGAACATTAAAGGTAAGACATCCACACATTAAAATTGACAAAAAAGTATTCATGTTTCGTAGAATCCAGGGACAAGGTCCACGCAATATCATCAACCATCACATCCACTGCAAACGAAGATCATCCATCTCCCAATGTTCAAAAATTAAAATTTTAAAGGATACATCGCTTTAGGAATTACAATACGAATGAGTATATGAAGTATTAAGAATGATCAAGCTGTGGAATCATCAAGGAGGCTCACAAAGAGTGACTGAAGGGACAAAATCGCTTTACCTGTCAAGAGGGTGAGGCCGGATAAGTCGAATACGGCAAGGTGAACAAAAGGTCAATGCTCCTAATTTGCTCCTTTCGATCAAGTAAATTAATACCATAATTGAAGGCCTTTATATCAGTGGAGATACATCAAATGAGCAGGGGAGATATACCAACACTAGTAAAAAGTCAATGCATGAGGTATGCTGGATTCGAGGTAATCCTAAACATGTCTCCCTTCTAATTACCTTTGACAATCACGATGAACACGGAGTCATATATCTCCACTGCAATGCCTTAGTAGTTCTAACTATAATAGCTCATAACGGCTTAAGCCGCATGATGGTAGATAATGACAGCTCCTTTAATATTCTATTTGGAAGTTCTTTTGACCAAATGCAGGTTAAGCATCCTTGTTTACCAATGGCCAAACTTATATACGATTTTACTGGGATAGTTTGATCCCAAGGGGACAAATCACATTAACAATTGAGCTCAGCAAGGAACCAATCACATTACAAGTGCGCATGGATTTCATAATCATGAACAATAAATCTGCTTACAACGGGATCTTGAAAAGACTCGTTTTAATGCAACTGAAAGTTGTGACTTCAATTACCACCCGTGCCTTAAATTTGAAACTCCCCGAGGCATAGCATGTATAAAGGGAAATAAAACTACTGCGCGGGAATGTTATTCAGCGCTTTACAGAAAGCAGCTCCAAAACTCTCAAAGGTACAATATTCATAGTAGAACGAAAACAAAACATGCTTGAAAATCATTCTCTAGGAAAGCAAGTATCTGAGGCTGTGAAGCGCAAGTTGAAACACCAGCCCACCAGTAAAGAAAATTTCGCAAACACTAAAGGAAGCATGGGTCTCGAAATACAAATCAATACTAAATTCGATATAAGATCCACAGAAATACGAGAACCAAAGGCGAGCCTCAGTCCGCTAAAGAAATTTCAATAAAAACACGAATGAGGTCAAACGTGGGCCACAAGCGCTTTAAATGCTTGCAGGGCATTACCTTGGAAAATCGCAAAAAGACTCGTATAGCATACACTCAAAATCCGTGGCTATCACAATATATCTCCTCAAGAAATGCCCCATGTCATACACCAAGGAAAGTTATGGGAACCATAGGTTCACTGCATGAACAAAGAAATAACAAGTCCTGAAGTTAATATAAATATTGAACCCGGACTTCTATTTGTTAGACCTCGTAAAGAAGTCCAAGGGTTTGAATACATTTCTCCACCGAGAACATACCTAGAGAAACTCTTCCATTGGGCGACGTATAAAAAGCTATACGCAAAAATGATAAAAAAAGCATTTGCAAACCATTCACCATGCATAGGCTGGTTACATGTTGTCAATAAGGAGCACATGGACAAGTGAATATGACTCCTAATCAAATCAATTACCAGGCTACCAATAAGGGGCAGCTACCTGCCATAATATGAGAATTACCTAACTACCCAATGCTTGGAAGAAAATTTATAAATACCCCCACATTTGAGGAAGAGGCATTAATTCAAATATCTCCATCTTAAATAGCTATTTCTCCTCTTGTTCTAGTTTAAATATCTAGACTAGTAAATTTAAGAGGTGAAACTCATAGTTAGGTGAGAGTATTTGTTGATTGTATTTACATTGATCTTTTATTGTAATTGTTTATCATGTTCCAATTTTTATGGTCAACAATCAAGTAATGCACTCGAATTTACGTTTCAGATCCACACTCATTGGAAACTAGACATGGTGTTGCTTACTCTCCGAAGAGAAATATAAGCAAAACCGACGGTGGATTGATGAATATTACCAATAATATTGTAGCTGAAATAACAGATTACAACGTAATACATGACGTATCCCAATCCAACCAGTTTTTGTTTCCTAAAAAAGATTCATATCTGGCAATAAGACTAGTTTAAAATATCAACATGGCATTACTAGGATTGACGTTATTTGTTTATATAATTTCTAGTACAATGGGTATGTTTTGTTGCATCTGAACTCTGTCAGATATGCATCTGAGTAGAAGGATCTTTGTAGCAATACAGGGACGCAAAATCCAAGCCTACTTTTACAGTATCTTTATTACCCATCCATTGTCCACCTGTTCTTTTGCTACTTCTTCGAGTATTTACATGTAAAATAATGCAAGAATTCATAACTGCTACTCAATGATTGGTAATGGGATAAAGGGTTTCTTGTCTTCCCTGTGTCCCACTTCAATTTGCATCTTTGTTACCAGGTTCAATACTTTGTCACAAAGTGATTTAAATGGACTTATATGTAGATTTGTCCATCATTGAATTGCCCATTCTAAAGTTCTTTCTCCTGTATCCATGGATTCAAATGCATCAGGCTACCTTCTAAACCATGCTGCTCTTTCCTTTTATCAAAGCAAAGAGGAAGCCAACATTATCGATCTCGGGCTAAGTCTTAAAACTTTGCAGCCGGATGCATATTATCCTTCTGGTCATGGTACGATATTTGAATAATTTCTGTAGTAAAATACTTCTGACCCTATCGTATTGTGATCATCAGGAAATTAATATAATTTATGAAACCGGATTATTGATCTTGAACGTATTAATATTATGTTTTTTTTTTTTTTTTGTTTTTCCTGTTGAAATAATTTGCCTATATTTATATTAGCATTTGTTGACACAGGTTATGTAGTGAAACAAAATGTCATTTAAGAATTCTTTAGTACCATAAAGTAGAAATTAGGGTAGGTCTTGATCCTGTTACTTCTTTAGTACCATAAAATGGTTACTCGAAATTAGGGTAGGTCTAGATGCTGTTACTCCTTTTAAATGTATTCTTTCATTTGCCTTACTTGAGATATGGCATTATGCGGAATTGATCTCCTAAGCAAGGTGACGTGGCTCTATGTCACCTAGTGCTTAGCATAAGCTAAGTACCGGTGCTTAGGAGATCAGTCCTGTGGCATTACTTTCCCTACTAAAAACTCTGGAACTTTTCTTTCCGTTTCCAATAAACTAGTAATGGCCTTTGCTTACTGACTAGGTGGATTTTAATTAATTAGATCTCTAATTAGTTGATTGAAATTATCCTACACTAAAGGTCGTGCAATTTGATAACCAGTGCTTCAATATGATAATCACGCATCACATTTCTGTTGATGTTAAGTGCAGAAAAGTATGAAGTCCTGGTAGATTGGCAGCAGCTGCATCCCCAGTTAAAAAGCAGTATGGATGTATATCCACGAAAAATAAAGAAAAATTGCGACGATGAAGCAGAAGGGATTCAAAGCAAAGAGCGTTGGGCTTACGTGAAAGTTAACATGGATGGGGTAGTAGTTGGCAGGAAGATTTGTATCCTTGATCATATGGATTATTTAAGCCTTGCACTTCAACTAGAAGACATGTTTGGTATGTTTAAAAATTCTCATGAACTTGGGATTGATTTTTCAAAATGAATAATGGATTTGAATTGTTGATTAGGGAATCAATCCATAGCCGGTCTGCATCTGTTCGAAGCTGAGTCTGAATTCTCCTTGTTTTACAAGGACAAAGATGAGCAATGGAGGACTGTTGGAGATTCTCCATGGAAGTAAGTTTCTTAGTTAATGCATAAGTTATAAATTCTTTCTTTTCGCTCCATTAATCAAAGACTCGTCCAGTGAAATTTGAAGAAACAATATCTAAATCATCGCATAGAGGGATTTGTAGTCAAGGGTGAAAAGCAAGTCGGGACAGTTCAGAAAAATCATACGGCTTGTGTCAAGTCAAGGATGCAACACCCGTGGCCAGCGTGACTAGTCTTAGTACAAAAAAAAAAATAAATAAATAAATAAAAATTAGGCCGTGTTATAGCAATCACAGATAAAATGTAGGCCATGCCATGTTTACTTATGATTGGTGGTCTATTGCATCGTAAAATTGATGCTTATTCTTCTTTTACATTTTAAAGCACGTCAGTTTGAAGATTGAATCGTGTTATTTGATTTCTCTTATAAACAGGGATTTTGTTGATAGCGTAAAACGGCTGAGAATTGTACGCAAGGATGAAGTTGATGTTCCCTTCATAATTCAATGATACATGAATATCAAAAAGAATGAATCTCTCTGTAATCTGTAACACAGCAGTGTTGTTTTACATTATTGTACTAAATTGTTTAGTTTTATTCATCCTATGTAGCTCTTTGCAGATGGAGGTTATGTCTAGTGATGGATTGGATCCCTACATTGAGCATATTTTCCTAATTTGCTTAAATATATATCATTCATGTTAAGTATTTACTTATTATTATTGTTATTATTATTAGTAATAATAATAATACTACTAGGACGATGATGAATCCCTTTAAGCTTCTTCATAAGCAATTTCCAGCCTAGGGTAAAGAGGATGGTTGCAAAGAGTTGACAAATAGCAAAACATTTTATAACAACTTATGCGCATTTTATGTCAGTAATAATGGGTTGGACAAAATGAGAAGAAAAAAAATTCATATAATCGATCTCAATTTAAGAAGTTTATAACTTAATATGTTATTATTGTATGAACTACGAGATTTTTACCGTGCAAAGAGACTAGACTCTTGATGACATGAAGGAGAAATGTCAAAAGTTAATATAAACGTGACAAAACTGCAAATGTATGGAGGCTATAAGACTTTGAGGATTCAGTAGTACGATGCGATTGCAACTGATAAATTGCACAATTAATTCCTAAATCTTCTTTGAGAAATTCATCTTCCAACTTTAAAAATTGGACTTTTCTGTTTCCAACCTTTGGCATCGTTAGTAAATTAGTTCTTTTAGGTTTTTTCTATTAGATTGGGTGTTATACAATGACGTATCACTGACATGCCATATAATTTACAATCATGCTACAGTGTCAGATTGATAGAAATGTTGACATAATGCCACATTACATTGGATTGTTTAAAACACATTCAACTTTTTATCCAATTATTTGCTGACACCTAAACTTCTGTCATTGAATTTGACAAAATCCCGCTAGCAAAGTAGCATAATCCTATAATTTAAGGGGCAAAATCATCAATATAATATTTCTAATGAATTCTTTAAAGTTCTTTGTCACATGTGTCCCCGAAATGTACTTTTATGGACAAGAAACTCACGAGTTGAACCACAAGATTCCTTTGAATTCTTAAATTTTAATCTTAATATAAAAAAATATGCTATTTGTACCTTCCTTGGTGACATATTTGTAGATATCGTGTGTGTTCTCAAAATTTGTACCATTGATTATTTTAAGTATTGTTAAAATTAAGGGAAAACAAGTTCGCCACCTCACACAATATCAATCAAACTATTAACCATATTGTACTTGTAGCAAAACTGTAATATAAATATGTTCATCTATTACTGCAAGGATTTAACGACTGAGAAAGCACAAACTTTGATGGAAAAGATGAAGTACAAATGTCAATTTCTATGCGAAGTAATTTTATGGGAAATATTAATTTTGAATTGTGATAATGTAAATCAATGATTTGTTGATCAATCTGAGTGTTGAATTGTAGGATTCAAAACCAAAAGGAAACCAGAGAAACATGCAGAGAAAAATGGAGGGAAGAGAGGAGAAGACTGATGGATGAAATCACGTTTTCATTCAATGAATTGATTGTTGAATTTTACATTTGATACAATATTTATACAGAAAATTAATCAGCTAACTAACCAACAAATGAATAACAAGAATATCTAACTTAACTAACTTGAATTTCAACTAACTAACTAACTAACTTCCTTTTTCCAGCTGGTTTTTCTTTCCATTTCCATTTTGATTTCTCTTCATTCCTTCTTATTTCCATGCTATCAATGTGAGATGCAAGACTCCAACACCCCCCCCCCTCAAGATGAGCACGTATGTTAATAATGTTCATCTTACGAAGATTGTGATGGAGAGGTAAAGAACCAAGAGGTTTTGTGAATATGTCAGCTAGTTGAAGTTTGGAAGGAACATAGAAAATGTTAATAACCTTTTCATGTATTTTTTCCCGAACAAGATGACAATCAATTTAGATGTGCTTTGTCCTCTCATGATGACCTGGATTAGTAGCTATGGATAATGCAGATTTGCTGTCCGTATAGAGTGAGGTTGGCTGAGGATGAGCAACTTGCAGGTCCTGGAGAGCATAAAGAAGCCAGTAAACTTCATACGTAGTGGATGCAAGAGCCCTGTACTCTGCCTCTGCTGAAGAGCGGCTGATTGTTACTTGCTTCTTTGATTTCCATGAATTCAAGGATTTTCCAAGAAAAATTGCAAACCTAGTGATGCTTCGGCAAGTGTCAACACATCCTGCCCAATCACTATCTGAAAAAGCTTTGAGTTGTAAATCTAAAGAAGAAGGGAAAAATAAACCCTGTCCTGGTGTGGCTTTCAGATATCTCAACACTCAGGTTGTTGCCTAGAAATGGCTAACGGCTGGAGATTTCAGAAATTGGCTGAGAACCTGAACTGAAAAGGCAAGTTCAGGTCTTGTGATAGTTAAGTATAATAGCCTACCAGCGATTCGTCGATAGCTAGAAGGATCTTTATACAAGTTTGAATCAGATGCTGATAGTTTGAGAGTAGATTCCATTGGGAAAGCAGCTGGTTTTGCCCTAAGAAAGCTACTATCTTCAAGGATATCAATGGCATATTTCCTTTGGCATAAAGAGATGCCAGTTTTTGATCTTGCAACTTCCAATCTAAGAAAATATTTGAGCTGGCCAAGGTCTTTGATAGTAAATTTATCATGTAGAAATGACTGTAATTTCTGGATTTCCATAAGATCATTACTGGCTAGAAGAATGTCATCCACATAAACCAAGAGAGCAATGAAAGAACAAGCAGATTTCTTGATGAACAAAGAAGAGTCTGAATTTCCTTGAGCAAAACCATAGTCAAGAAGTGCAAGAGACAACTTGGCAAACCATTGCCTAGAAGCTTGCTTGAGACCATATAGACTTTTTAGGAGTTTACAAACAGTTTGATTACCATTTCCAGTCATGCCAGGTGGTAATTCCATATAGACTTCTTCATGAAGGTCTCCGTGTAAAAATGCATTGTTGACATCTAGTTGATGAAGATACCAATTCTTGATTGCAGCTACAGCAAGAAGAAGTCGAATGGAAGTGATTTTGGCAACTGGAAAAAATGTATCAAAGAATCTAGCCCTTCATGTTGAGTGTAACCTTTCGCCACTAAACGTGCTTTATAACGTTCAATGGTGCCATCAGCCTTGTATTTGATGCGAAAAACCCATTTACAACCAATGGCGACCTTGTCTTTAGGAAGAGTAACGAGTTCCCAGATTTTGTTTAACTCCAGAGCTTTAATCTCATTTTGCATTGCAACCTGCCATTCAGGTATTTGGGAGGCTTTTTTGAAAGTTTTAGGTTCTAATAAGTTTGAGATGGATGCTGAAAATGCTTTATGTGATTTGGATAGTCTAGTATCATATATAAAGTACTGAATGGGATAGGTGGTATTGGCAGATGGAGAGCAGTTAGGAGAATTGGAAATCTGAGATGCAATGTAAGATGATTAGATGTTACCACAATAATAGTCCTTCAGATGAGCAGGTGTGTGTTTAATTCTACTGGATTTTTGGAGTGGGAGTAAAATATCAGCATTAGTGAGTGGGGAATTAGAAGTGGTGGGTGGTGGTTGAATATGTTGTGTGCTGGAATTGCAGGGAGAAGAAGAAGATGTATAAAGGGAATGATCAGGTTGAATTAGGGCAGATTGAACTAAAGGTGAGGATGAGCTAGGAAGACAAGTGTCAAGAAAAAAATCTGAGTGAAGAAATAATGGAGAATGTGATTCAGAATGGGATGGAAGAGCTTTGAAGGGGAATATTATTTCATGGAAAATGACGTTTCTAGATACAAATATTCTATTTGAGGTTAGGTCTATAAGTTTATAACCTTTGAAATCAGAGGGGTATCCAAGAAACAGTCATTTCAATGCTCTTGAGTCGAACTTCTGTCTATGTTGTGTCAAGGTAGAGGCAAAGCAAAGACGACCAAACACTTTGAGGTGGGAAAGATTTGGTGCTTTATTGAACATCATTTCAAAAGGAGTTTTGTTTTGGAGAAGAGAGGTGGGTATTCTGTTGATAATGTGTGTAGCAGTAAGCACACAATCACTCCAAAAACTGAGAGGCATATTGGCTTGAAACATCAGTGCTCCGGCTGTGCTTAAAAGGTGTTGGTGTTTTCTTTCCACCACGTCGTTAGAAAGGATTTTAGTAAGGATGAAGTTTTTGATTTTGCCTTCATCATGTAAACCCAAATGCATATTGTAAAATCGTCTACTATAGTTAGAAAATACTTGAAGCCAGAATAAGAGATTGTACTAAAGGGTCCCCAAATGTCACAATAAATCAATTCAAACATTTTATTTGATTTGCTTTGAGATACAGAGAATGGAAGTTTCCTCTGTTTTGCTAGAGGACATATTTCACATACATGAGTACAATCAATGCTGATAGATGGATCTATTTTCTTGAGAGATGGCAGTCTAGAACTAGAAACATGCCCTAGTCTACAATGCCAAACATCTAGCTGTAAATGGGTAATAGCAAAGGCAGAAGGTGTGAGAATGATTTGCTTGCTAGATTGAGTCTTTGGGGAAGCTTGGATGAAGTGATAAATTCCTTCTTTCTCAAATGCAATCCCAATCATCCTCTTCATTGATTGGTCATGTAGAGTGCAGTGAGAAGCGGTAAAGGTGAGGCAAAGGTGTGATTGTTTGGTAAGTTTAGATACAGACAACAAGTTGAAGGAAAAGGTAGGAACACATAAGACATTATGAAGGAGTATGGAATCAGATAGACACATAGTACCAATGTGAGATGCAGGGACTTTGACACCGTTGGGAAGATAGATGAATGCATTGATGGATTAAAGTGTGGTGTGATAAAAGAGAGGGGAACAGATCATATGATCTGTTGCACTCGTGTCAAGAATCCAAGAAGAATTGGGCTTAAAAGAAGAAGAAGTAGATGCACAATAGGCAAAATGTGATACATTACCAAATAAATGAGATGTGACGGCAAAATTGACAACTAATCTGGTGTTGTTCTGGGTAGGTGGATCAGATGATATTGAATTGGCAAGTACCATCAGCTTTTGAAATTCTTCTGGGGTAAAAGAAAATTTTGGGTGCTCATTACAATTCTGACCGAAAGCTTCTTGATTTGCAAATACAGAATGAGCAGATGTGTTTCTTTTCCCTTTTGGTCCGGTCTAGTTTGGAGGATATCCATGAAGCTGGAAGCACTTGTCTACTCCATGTCCATTATACCCACAATAAGTGCAATGTGGACCAGATGCCTTGGATCTGTCCTTGAATGATTTTGTCTGATAAGTCTACTGATTTGGGTGTTTTGCCATCAAGGCATGTGTCTCATTATACATACCAGCATTAGTCAGTTGTCTCTGACTCTCTTCTTGGAGCAATATTGAAAAGACTTTGGCCATGCTAGGTAATGGCATCGTTTGAGCAACTGACTTCTAACAGGTGCAAAAGATTCAGTTAGCCCAACCAGAAACTTCAACACATAGTCAGATTGCTGCCTAGTTTGTAGAAAATTGAACAACTCACAGCTGCAGGATGCCATTTTGCCACACATGCACGTTGGAAATGGCCTATAACCGATATATTCATCCCATAAAGTTTTAAAAGAACTGAAATATTCAGTGATAGATAAAGATCCTTGACTAATACAACTTAGGAATTTGTCAAGGTGAAAGACTCTTAGTCCATCACTTCTCAGATACATAGTTTTGAGTTCATTCCAGAGATCAATAGTTGATGCCACAAACAAGAAGATGTTCCTTATATCCTTATTGATTGAATTCATTAACCAAGAAAGCACCAGATTGTTCGCACGCAGCCATGCCGTGTGATTGATAATCTGATTAGTAGGAAGAGGAGAAATTGTGCCATCAATGAACTTCACCTTGTTCTTGACTGTCAAAGCCATAATGGCCGATCGACTCCATGAGACATAATTCTCTCCATTGAAAATTTCTAACACCAGTAAAGCACCAGGGTTGTCACTAGGATAAAGGTAATATGGACTTGAGGAATCGTCTGAAGAATTGATTGGGGAATTTCTGGGAGAATTTCTTGAATTTGCAAGAGGATTTATGGATGAATATTCAGAATTCATGTTAGAGAAAATTTCAAATCAGAATTTTGTAAGGTGAATCAGTTCTTACAGAGCACAAGCAGACGGTGTTGCGGAAGCATTTAGCTAGATAAAACTAGCTCTGATACCATGTTGAATTGTAGGATCAAAACCAGAGAAAAAGGCAGAGAAAAATGGAGGGAAGATATGAGAAGACTGATGGATGAAATCACGTTTTCATTCAATGAATTGATTGCTGAATTTTACATTTGATACAATATTTATACAGAGAATTAATCAGCTAGCTCACCAACAAATGAATAACAAGAATAACTAACTTAACTAACTTGAATTTCAACTAACTAAACTAACTTCCTTTTTCCAGCTGGTTTTTCTTTCCATTTCGATTTCTCTTCATTGCTTCTTATTTCCATGCTATCAATGTGAGATGCAAGACTCCAACACTGAGTTACATGAAGCTTTGAAGTAAATATCAATCCCAATATAGCTACGTTGATAAAACTCCCAATGATGCTGGATTTGAGACATACAAATATGATGTCTTCCTTGGTGAACAATGACCTTGCAACTAATGTATATGGAATTTCTTGTCAAAAGGACCTAAGGATGAGGCGTCAACTAATGTATATGTTTTAAGACATATCCACCCCCAACATTTGAGTAACTGGATCCATAGGCTTAAGAGTAACATTGATACATCCTATAAAAAAAACTTAAGAGGGGCATTAGACAAAAAGTCTTTCAAATCGATAGTAAATAAAGAAATAATTTATTTTATTTTGATTGGATGCAAATGTTGAAGTTTCAAATCATCTTATTGTTTTGTAGCATTCTCATTATCATCATTTGAATTACACAATCCAAGGGCTTAAGAACGGCATTGTTTCATCCAACAATGTCCCTCAAACATGACACTTTTTGAAGCTAGAACTCATGACCTTAGCTCTCTAACCATTGCTAGGATCAGGCTTCAACATCTTACACAAATCAATTGGTATCCAGTGAGGGTAAGCTAGCGTTTTAAGAGATATCTGCCCCCAGCATTTGAATAACTCAATCCATAGGCTAAAGAGTAGCATTGTTTCACTCTACAAAAAACTTAAAAGGGGGTGATCATACGAAATACTACAAGTGTACGGTATTGTGAACAAGTAATAAAGTAATGAATAAGATATTGTTTCCACGAGAACTAGTACTTAATCTAGCGTCAATTAATGTAAACTTTAATCGAATAGCCAAATTTGTTCAAAGAAATTATATTTAATTAATTAATTAAACTAAATATTATATTGAACAAATTATGAAAACTTTTTAAGTGAGTTGATTACTGAGACTTGGAATCCCCCTTATTAATCAATTATAATATAGTCCAATATCATAACAATATGTATACTTTCTTATTGATCAATATTCCTAAATTAATTAATAATCTTTATAGAGTAAAATTAAATTTATCTTCTTATATGATCTTCTTATATCTCTATGAAAGATACGAATATGAAAGCATGCATTAAAGTAATAGAATATCAATTGAAATCATGCAAAGCATATCGGACCTCATAATAATTGTCATAAGTGCTATCTATTCTATTTTCTCTCTCGATAACTATAAACTTTACAATTTAATCCAATTTAGAGTAATTGAAAGATAATAACAATCATCCAAGAAATCATACATATTGGGCATTAAAATATTGAATCTATATTAAAACTTCATAGTAAGGGTTCATCTATGTCTTAGTAAATAGAAATCTAGTCTAACATTGTAAAATTACAAGAAATTATGTCTAATTGAATGACATCACCCGGATTATTGATAGATGAAAGAAAAGATGAATCTTGAAGTTCTTAATTCTCTTCAATGATTTCTTGATTGATTCCCACTGTACCTTTCCTTCTTCACCAAAAATCAAGTTAGATCTTCAATTGATAGAAAATCTTATAATTGCCTTTTAACTCTCTCAAAAGAATAATGATTTAGCCTCACTTTGATTGTAATAATTGATGAATTCTATGGTATGAGAGGTGTCGTTTAAGTCTTGCCAATGTTCTGTATTTATACGCCTCGAAATTAGGTCAAGATCCTCATTAAATTTGTTATCAAGTAGAGTTTGAATCAAAATAGGAAATCTACCAGTCTACCCTGAAAATAACAATGCAGCGTTGAGACATAAGCCTCGTGCGCTCTTCATGTTGTTGCTAAACAAGGGTCACATGCGAGACCCTTTAAGTGGAACGTACAAGCCATCTACACTTTCAATAAAGTGCAATTTGGTCCTTGAATTTTGTCATTTATCTCCTTAAGTCATTTTTCTCGTGCAATTTTCATCATTTGACTTCTATTTGCATCCAATTGACTTCATAGATTCATCAATCATCGTTTCATGGTCCGAATCGAATTTTAAACTCGGGTACCAAACCCTAGCCAGGAAACATGAAAATCTAGTTCTGGAAAAGCTTCGGTAACGCTCTTCCACTCACAATTTTTTTTCAGATGTTTGCGATGGTCAACCATTAGGATTGGGTTAACCCATCTTCAATGGCAGTCCTATCCACCCATGCAAGAGCGACAACTACTTTGTAGTCAAGAGGAGTCTAAGCTCCTTCTTTGCAAGACAAGAATATGCAGTAGCTTTTGTTGTGCTAGAACGAGTAGTGGGACTCATAATTTAGTCTTTGAACTTTGAAAATTTTCATTTCTCACTGGTTTTCGCTCCTTTCTTTCGATTCATTTCCAATCATTGAGTTTTACCTAAAAAATAAAATATACAAGAAATTAGGCTATAATTAATCATAAGAACTTTCAAATATTTGTATTTGCTGGCCTAGATAAGTATATAAAATAAACATATCAAACACCCTCAAGCTTGGACATTTATTTTTCCTTGAACCAAACTATAACATATCTCATCAAACAAGCATGCAACAAGTGTTTGGTTAGATAACCTACTGTTTGTTTCAAGATTAAAATCATTGTATTAAATTCATGAACTGCTTCAAGATCACAATACTAAAATCAATATTTACTTATTTAATGCAAAACTGATGTGTGTGTATGTGTGATGAATCAAGTAAAACATTATAAATTTACGAGTTGCTTCAATTCCTAACCCTCAATATTTAAATTTGTCCTTTCTTCACTTGTAAGCTACACATACCCCAAACTTATTCTTTCTTTTTCCAATGTGTGATTTAAAATTGAATTTTTATACTCTTCCTTCCCCTCTCTAGTTTGGATATTTCACCAATTGCAAGTTATCTCAACAACTAAGGATTTTCCTAATTTTGATTGTTCCAACCTTTAAGACTTAAATAGGATAATAATCACTTGCCAAATGTCTAATTCTTTCAAAAGTGTTTGGGGCTTAATCAAGACATGTAGTGCTCTTCTATTTCATTCACATGTTTTTTCAAGTTTGTTGTAGTATTCTATTTCATGCGATTTAGATCCAATTTTGAATTTTATTTTTGAAATTTTAAATAAATGTTCTCATTCAGATCTTTCATAGGGTATCTTCACATCATAACAATTTTTTTTTCATTTTTATACAATGATTAGTACAGTGTCTCTCATTAAATATATTTATCCTCAAAAATCAACTTCTAACTTAAGATTTTTACCCAATTTTCATTCTTTGATCTTAGACAATCCACACAAGAATTTACACACATGGAATCCTCATCCATCTCAATACCATCCTACAACTTTGCAACCACCCCCAACTATATTTAAAATGCTTTATGAATGTATAATATGATAGGTTTCAGGTTTAACATTTAAGTTCTACTATTTCTACCTATTAACATATGAGTTAATTTGTTAATTCATAATACTAAACTTAATTCACGTGCGCAAATAATATCAAATTGTACATGAATAAGTATCAATTAATCTAAGCATGTACGCTATTCACTATCCCCAAATCAACACAATTCTAAGTATATTCATCATAACTGGCAAGGCTAACAACACACACAAGCAAGTAACAAACAAGAAAGTTTTATGAGATTAAAAAAAAATCAATTTTTTTCTATTTTTTTTCAATAAAATAAAAACTAAAAATGTAATATTTTTTTCCACCTAAACTTAAATTAGACATTGTCCTAAATGTCTTGAAGTATAATTAAGCAACATAAATGAGAGGAAAAAAAGGAAATAGGTACTCCCCGAATTTGTGTTTGATATTGAAGGCAAGATTGTTGGATTAGGCTATTCCATTCATTATCTTGTTGAGCTGTTCCCCTCTTGATATCATTGTACCTTCAAAGGATGGAAGAAAAAAATTATAAGAGTCAAGGAATATGTAATACCCCGAACTTCGCATCACATTTGGCCAATATGATTCATGCATTTCATGCTATTTATAATATCATTTGCATCAATTTTCTTAATTTCTTTCTCTTAAAATGATGCATTCGATTAATGAGATTTTAAGATCTTGGTATGGTGTTAGCCCTTTACTCCTCGACCTAGGTGGTGAAT
>CAIGRT010033560.1:0-12106 GCA_903798405.1 Fraxinus platypoda
AGAATCCGTTGAATACGTAAATGCAACAAGTGGTTTTCTTGGGCGAGAATGAGATTGTCGCTTTGGGCGACCATGAGATACTTCATTCGCTCAGATCCTGGGCGTCCTGCAGGCTTGGGCGACGGTGGTTTTCCGTTTGTGGGCGTCCATCATATTTTACAATGGTCTTATTTGAGCTTATCCCTTGAATTCCCTTATTGGGTTCCATTTCTTGGGCTATTTTAATTGGGCCTCGTTTTTTGTATGTCAACAGAAAATTCGAGACTTGGTCTTTAAATTGTTGATTCTCAGTTAGGCACCATCATCAGTTTTGAGGATTACTTGTAGTAAGAACGATTCACTGAAAAGTCAATCGAAGGATAGCAGATTGACGGAAAATAAAGAATACGAGTCTTTATACCATTTTGTGATTATTTGGGTTCGGTTATGATACAATGTAGGATAATACCAACGTAGGATAATATCAAAACTAATAATAGTGCTGAGGGAGCATTTTCCAGTACAGGCTACTCTACCTGTTGTCATGTTCTATACACCCCCATTAATAATAGTGCTGAGGGACCATTTTCCATGTGATACAACGTAGGATAATATCAAAATCAGAATTTTCTATGGAAAATGATGTAGATGCCAATGTCAAATTGATACTTTACAAGCAAAATGTCAAAACATCATAGAAAACATCGACCTCAAGTAAAGGATATTGGACCGGCCCTCATATTGCAGCCGCCCCCATAATCAAGATATGACGAAAACAGTCAGAGCATACAGATAGAAACAAATCCAAATTTCTGAAGGGATTCATAAAGAATGTAACATCTATAACGTGGATGATACATTAAAGAACGGAAAAAATTGTATAAATAGACCCTTGGTCGTCTCAAAGTTTGAATGAAATGGCTGAAGAATTGAAACTTTTCAGGACATGGTCGAGTCCATTTGCTTTGAGGGTCGTACATGCGCTCAAGATTAAGGGCTTAGAATATGAAACCATATTCGAAGATCTCAGCAGCAAGAGTGCTTCACTCCTGCAGTACAATCCTGTTAACAAAAAGGTTCCTGTACTTGTGCACAATGGTAAGCCAATTTGTGAGTCACTTGTAATTCTCGAGTATATTGACGAGACATGGAAACAATGTCCTCTTTTACCACGAGATCCTTATGATAAGGCTGAAGCACGTTTCTGGGCAAAATTTGGAGATGATAAGGTACAAGAATCCGTTGCCTTACAAAACTTTCGATCCCCTTTATCCTAGATAAGTCATACATACTGAGATTTGCAGGTCGAATTTGCTATCCCCCAATACATTTTTGATACCTTGGCACATCATCTCTTCATAGAAAATAAAAAGATTCCAATGTGTAAATGATGTATTGGGGGACAATAAAGGGACAACAAGTTCGGGAAAGCAAATCTGGGCTCTTTCGTCCAAAACATGATATTCTAGTTTCTCTTGTAGCAAGTATTATACAAGCTCTTCTTAATAATACCTTTCATTGTGCAATGCAGCTTTTTTCATCAATATGGAAGGTATTAATTACTCAAGGTAAACAGCTAGAAGAAGCTATTGCTGAAGCCGTCCAGAACCTGAAACTCATAGAAGAGCAGCTGAAAGACAAGAAATTCTTCGGGGGAGAGACAATTGGATATCTTGATATTGCATTTGGTTGGACAGTTAATTTGATCAGCATCCTGGAAGAGATAATTGATCAGAAATTGGTAGATGAAGAGAAATTACAACTGCTATCAGCGTGGATGCAGAACTTCTCGGATGATCCAGTGATCAAAGATTGCTGGCCTCCTCGAGATAAAATGATCGTGAAATTTCAAGTCATGCGTGAACCATATCTTAAAATTTTAGTATCTCAATGACCTCATCCGATTCATTCAATAACAAAACGGTAACTTGATAGTTTTATTGGATATGCAGAACTTGCATCCTGTAAAAATAAATTTTGTCCAATTACTTCAGCCGAATATCGTGACATGGCAAACATATGAAGGAATTATTATTGGAATCTTGTGACATGCCAAGTCTAAGCAATATTGTTTATTTTGGCCAAATATTCGAAGGATCCAAGGTTATATGCGAATTATGAATTGTGTACATAGAAATACATTCATAATATATAATTTGCGTAAGTAGTCCATGATCGAGTTGGCAATGAACTCTTGTTCGTGTTCTGAACTCTTAAAGGCGGCATTATACTAGTAATTGATATTTCTTAAGCATTATCACGTGCAACAAGTAGCATTCATCAAATCCGATTATTATAGCATTCTGTTTACAGAATACTCTTTAGTCTTTTCGATTAACAACACCATCTTGAATTCTTAAAATTCTAGAAAACAGTGACTTAGGCGGAGGCACCATGACCATGAAGAAAGCCAAATAAATTGCCAAGATGCTGTGTTACATTCATTTGAAACTAAAGATAGATACTTGAACATTCAGAAAGCTGATTTCTATGGAAGCAATTATTCAGATTCTTGTTAAATTATTCATCTTAGACTATCATCTCACTGAGTAGAAGGTCTAAGCAGAGAAGTCGTTCTAAGCACCAGAGGTGACAGAGGTCAAACTATGAAAACAAGGCATACATCTTCGAAAACTACATTTATAAAATCTTGAAGAGAGTAAATCAAATGGAGAAAAAAAATTCTACCATAAAATCCAGATATTTCTTAATTGCCTATGTAAGAATTGCTGAGAATTTTACTGGATTGATAAAATATAAACACTACAGAAACACTAAATTCAAGTTTTACCTAATAAAAACTGAGTTGAGACCCATTTTCTGCTAGTCAAAAGTCAAGATCATTCATTCAAAGTAAAAAATTCGACTAGTCCAAGTAAAGTTAAATGGGGACTTAAATTGAATGAATGGTTTTCCCGGAGGTTTATTTTACAATTTAAGATACTTAAGGGCTTAAGAAGGATAAAATAAAATTTTGGGGATGTACTTATCTATTAAGGGAAGTTAATGACTAAATATTTTATAGAATAGAATGTGAAGGACTTGGTTGCAAATTTAGAGTTAGTGCTCCACTAAACACACCACATGGACCCATTTTCATTCTTGTAGAAGCCATAGGCGGAAAACCGATACAGAGGTAGGGGTGTCAATGTGGCTCGTCTACTCGGGCAGTCCGTCGCTCGGTAGAACCGAGTTGAGGCTCGGGCCAAGAGAGTCCGTGTGGCTCGACAAGCCTAAAAAAAAAAATTAGTAGGTGCCAGCAAAACTTAAATTTTTTTTTTTTTTTAAAGTTTGAAAAAAAAACGTGCACGTGTAACTTGTGTTGTACACATCAAATTTTAAATTTGAATTTGAAATTCAAATTTGATTGAAACGAATATATTTATTTGCTATAAATATGCGGTAAAATTTTGAGTTTCATATCTATTTATTTCAATAAGTTTTAACTTGAAATATTCTAGTTTCAACTTCTATCATGATGAAGGTGCAACGGAAGACAATATCCAATTGTATCAAAAATTACACGTGATCTACTAACACATCTGGTGTCTACGGTAGCATCGGAGACTGCATTTAATTTAGGTGGTCGAGTTTTTTCAGACGAACGATCAAGACTAAAAGAAGATATATTGAAAGCTTTAATATGTTTGAAGGATTGGAAATGCTTGAAATTACATATTCAAGAATTTTTTCCTTTCTTCCTTTTCCCTTTTCCCTTTTTTCCTTCCTTCCGTTTTCTGCCATCTGTATTCCGCTCTCTGTTGATATAGATGAAGAAATGGCGCTCAATTGAGGCGTTAACTCCAATTTTGCCAAGGAAGCTCCTCAATTTCAATTTAATATAATATATAGTCATAATCTTCCAATAATAGATAAGTTTATCCCCAAATTCCTATTTTATTCTACTTAACCCCTTAAATATTTTTAATTGTAAAACAAACCCTGAGAAAACCATTTATTCAATGTTAGTCCCCATTTGACTTTGACTTGTTGAACTTTTGACTTTGAACAAGAAATCTTGACTTTTTGACTAATAGGAAATGGGTTGTTACACATAATGTCATGCCGAGGCTCAATATTGTAGTCTTTGTTCATATGGTTAAAGCAAGGCCTTCCTTTTTCCACCAAACCAGAATGGCTACATGCTTAAATGATGGCAACAAACACAATGTGATCAAGAACAACACCTGCTGCTTTTATCTCCTCCAATGTTCTAAGAGCTTTCCTTCACCATTACTTTCCATATCCGGAAATCAATGTTGTGCATGAAACTACATCTCCTTTTTCATTTGCTCGAATACCATTACTGAATTCATTTAACAACTATTGTTAGAATACATTTCAATCAAAGCATTCCCAAATTGGAATATTTGATTCAAAACCCAACTTGAAAATGCAGCCATGCATCTCCTTCCATTGTCTTTTAGCAATGAGAACAAAGGCAAGATATAATAAGTTAGGTACATATGGCATCAGCCCCTCCATTCTCATTCTACTGACTGTTTTTCTTTAAATAGAAACTCTTGTATTGCATAATGCTCACGTTTGAACCACAAAAAAAAAGAAATAAAACATTTTCTTTATTCAGTTCCATATTTTTGTTGACAAGTTTAAGCCCCTGTTTGTCTACCATTTTTCAAAACACTGTTTTCTACAGTAATCAATCTCCACCACACATTCAAATAATAAAATATTCTACACATAAATCAATAAAGTTTCTTTCAATTTTAACCACACATTCTCCAAAAAATACTATTCAAAACATCATTCTTTCTCCCATAATGGGAGACAAACAAGCTCTAAGTAGAGATGACGAACTCCAATAAGTTTGGTAAGTGAGAGCCAATCGGTTCCTATGTTAACAATTGGAACAAGGATCCATGAATCTATAGGATAAGGAAACAATCTGCGCCCTTGGCCTAATTAAATTTATATTAACACCTGATTTATGGAAAAAAAAATTTTAACATCTTATTTTTGAAATATAAAGTTAAAAGGTATGATTTTGTTTAATTTTACCCTTTTTTTTAATTTTTCAATGTAGCCAGTGTCCTTAAAAAAAAGGCAACCCATGTCCCAAGCCCAAGTCATATCCATAAATCCAAACCCACCTAATATGTCCTTGACAAAGCTCTAAGTTTCCGGCAGGTTATGCCATCACACAGAAGCAGTTCAAATTTTTTTCCAACAACAACCAGAAAACAGCCCAAACCTGAATCCGACTGCTCATATACTGAAACTACTCCAGTTGTTCCAGCCCCGAAACGACGCTTCTCCATGGGTTCCGTCAAGACCCAGAGAGTTGGAACGTCATCTAAGTCTCTAGAGATCATTGAGCAAAAGAAGAAAAATTTGGTACTCGTCGCCGCATTACCAGGTCTATTACTGTTCTGTCAGATTCAAAAGAAAATGGTATTTGTCCGTCAGATGTAAGCACCGTCCAATCCAACATCGAAGCTCTGGGGAAGATGAACCCCATCAAAGATAGTGGCAAGAGGTCTATAGAAGCTTCGATGACCGATCCCAGCAACAAAAAGAAGGCAGTGCTCACATACGGACCACAGGCTATTGGAACAACTACAAGTGAGATCGAATCAACAAGCATCAAGCAACAATCCTAACAAATCGTAGTTAAGGAGTTGAAAAGATCATGAGATATTGACCGTAATTTTTTAGGAAAGATATCACCTATTTGTTAGCTGATTTACCTTCATTTCGAATTTTGAATTGTATAGATAATCTGATAATCAGTTATCTGCAATGTACTATAAATATTCATACGATGCACTCTGTGAAATGCAAGGGAAAAATTAAATATATTCTTCTTCACATATATGCTTTGAACTCTACATGGTATCAGAGCTTTCTGACTAAAGTCTAAGCAACTCCTCCACATTCAAAATGTCCACCTCTCCAAATTCTTCAACTTCAATGTCAGTGGAGATGAGTATGTAGGGTAAGATCAAATTCAAGTTGGTGAAGTTTGTCTTAAATCAAATACTAGTTGTCCCTCAAATAAAAAAGACCCGTTCAAAAATTTGCTGAAGACAATAATAATGTTTATTTTGAATTTCACGCTTCTTTTTTTCTGATCAATGATTAATCGGGGAGATCCTGCATAGAGGTCATCTCAAAAATGATCTTTATTGTCTTTCTCAGCCTCTTCAATCAATCATTCCTTCAGCTTTTGTTGATGTTCGAGTTTCCCTTTCCGATTGGCATCGCCTTCTTGGACATGCATAATACAAAACAGTCCATCATGTGATGGTCACGAATAAACTTCATGTTAGATCAAATAAAAAATAGTTTGTTTGTCATGACTGTCAGGTGGCTAAAAGCCACAACTTACCTTTTTATGCATCTAATCGTCCCGTTTCTAAACCTCTTGAACTGCTTTATTATGATATATGGGGACCTAGTTCTATTCTTTCATGTTATGGTTCTCGTTATTATGTTTGTTTTCTAGATGATTTTACTAAATTTATTTGGGTGTTTCCTCTAAAATTAAAATCTAATGTTGAACAAATCTTCTTACAATTTCATATTGAACACCACTTTGAAACTCAAATTAAAGCTATTTAAACTGATTGGGGTGGTGAATATAAACTCGTAAATAATTATTTTAAAAATTGTGGGATTCAAGATCGACTAGCATGCCCATACACACATGAACAAATGGGTTCTGACGGCGTCATCGTCAAATTGTGGAAATGGGCTTAGGTTTGTTAGCTCATTCCAATCTTCCAAAACCATATTGGGAAGATGCTTTCTTAACGGCAACATATATTATTAATCGTTTACCCACAAAAATTTTGAACAACTATTCTCCTTATGAAGTGGCATATAATAAAAAACCCAATTACAATTTCTTGTGCGTGTTTGGATGTGCTTGTTGACCAAAACTTGTATTTTTATTGATTATAGTCTCTCACTTCAAGGTTACAAATGTTTAGATTTATCCACAGGAACAAAATTTGGTTTGTTGCATGTCATATTTAATGAGTCCTCTTTCCCCTATATGTTTACTAAACATAAAAATTCCTTATTAGAGTCCAATTTGATTTCTTTGCCATTGTCTTTAACAACCCACCCCCCAAATGTGCCAACTAATCCTGCAGGTTCTTCAAACCCATAGCAAATTGAAGGAAATCATGACCGTGTATCTCTCTCTTCAGACATTTCATCGGGGTAATGACACTGTTCCAGCAAATCATGACATTCAACCGTCAATTATTGTTGAAGAGCAACTTGCCAACCATGCCTCTTTAATGTCAACTCAACCTCGTCGTATGGTAACAAGGTCTCAAACTCACTCTCTCAAACCAAAGCAACCATTTGTTGACATCATTAAATATCCTCTACCCAAATGCTACTTGCTGAGTCCACCTCTGACACTATAGAGCCTACATGTTACACAAAGACTTCCAAAGATGCTAGATGGCGAGAGGCAATGGATCAAGAATTTGATGCATTGCTTCGTAATGGCACATGGAACTTAATTCCACTACTATTAAACTATAACCCTGTGGGTAACAAATGGGTCTACAAAATTAAAAGAAAAGCAGATGGACAGATTGACCGCTTTAAAGCGCCTCGTCGCTAAAGGCTACCATCAAGAACTATATATTGATTTTAATGAAACCTTCTCTCCAGTTGTTAAACTAGGTACAATCAGACTAATTTTATCAATTGTCGTCATTTATAGTTGGAGCATTCGCCAAATAGACATACAGAATGCCTTTTTACATGGCATGTTGTAGGAAAATGTTTACATGCATCAACCACAGGGTTACATTCATCCTGATTTTCCAACACGTGTGTCGGTTGAAGAAAAGCCTATACGGTCTCCATTAGCCACCACGAGCTTGGTTCTCTCGGCTAACTGAAAATTGCAACAATATGGTTTTCTCGGTTCCAAGGCTGATAATTCTCTCTACACACCCCATTGAGGTAACCTTCAACTGTTTATCTTGATCTACGTTGATGATATCATCATCGCAGGCTCCAACTCAAAGGAAATAGATAATCTAATCTCAATGCTTGGTCATGACCTCCCCATCAAAGATCTTGGAAATCTATCTTATTTTCTTGGCGTTGAGGCACTCCGAGATGACAAAGACTTTTTATTGACTTAGAGAATATATATTGTAGATTTGTTAACAAAGGAAAAATTGCAGCACGTCAAACCTTGCCTATCCCCAATGTCAACATCTTGTCATCTATCAAAATTTGAAGGGTCACTCGTCGTGATATTGCATATGCAGTGCATCATGTTAGCAAGTTTATGCATCAACCAAAGGACATTAATTGGCAAGCAGTAAAGCGGATACTTCGCTACCTGAAGCATACAGTTAGTTATGGAATTCGCTTCACACACAACTCAACTCATTCTTTACATGGTTTCAGTGATGCAAATTGGGCTGTGACGACGATGATAGAAGAAGTGTTGGAGCATATTAAATTTTTCATAGGCAAATCTTGATCTCATGGAGTTGCAAACAACAATTTATTGTTGCTCGCAGCACTACTGAATCAGAGTATAAGGCTTTCTCAAACACAGCAGCAAAGCTTCAATGGCTACAATGAGTCTTATGTGATATTCAAATGCCATTGTCTAAGCGTCCTACACTTTGGTGTGACAATATTGGAGCAACTTATCGGTAATCAAATCTAGTATTTCACTCTCGAATGAAACACATCGAAATTGACTTTCATTTTGTTCGTGATCAAGTCTTACAAAAAAAATAAAATTGAAAGTTTCATTCTTATCTAGTAAAGATCAAATTGTAGATTTATTAACAAAACCACTAGCTTTAGCTCGTTTTGGTAAACTACGTGATAACCTTCATGTGTGGGAGCTATCCCTTCTATTGATGGGGTGTATTGGAACTACTACAAGTGAGATCGAATCAACAAGCATCAAGCAACAATCCTAACAAATTCTAGTTAAGGAGTTGAAAAGATCTTGAGGTATTAACTGTAATTTGTCAGGAAAGTTGTAACGACCCGACCTTGCGCTACAGTCGTTATCATATCGTATGTACTGTCCACTTTGGGAGGGCCTAGGCCCATCTTACCCCTCACAGATTTCTGACGAATCCCCCGGGATTCGAACCCAAGACCTCCATCATATGAGAGTCTTAAGTTGAATCATGGTACCAATTGGGCAAGTCTAGGCCCTCCCAAAGCGGACAGTACATATGATATGCTTCAATCATCATCTCCCAGCATGCTTGAATAGTTGACACGCTAAGTTACATGTGGATGCTTTTGGATTAAAGTCATTCACCTCGATGAACTTAATGACACATAACATGCAATCATGTCTACAACAATCCATAGAAAAATTTGTTAGAAAACCTAATAGAAAAAAATGAAAATAAAAAGGTGCGGAAACTTGATTAATGAAACCAATATAAAAATAAATAAATGTGACTCTTAAATGAATAAAATGAGATTGCACCTTACATATTTTAGTAGTTGAAGGAGAAACTGTTTTCAAAGTTTTTTTTTTTGTAACGACCGACCTTGCACCGCAGCTGTTATCATATCGTACGTACTGTCCGCTTTGGGAGGGTTTAGGCCCATCTTACCCCTCACGAATTTCTGACTCGTTCCCCAGAATTCGAACCCAAGACCTTCTTCATATGGGAGACTTAAGTTGAATCCTGGTACCAATCACCTATTTGTTAGTTGATTTATTCAGTTATATGCAATGTACTATAAATATCCATACGATGTATTCAGTGAAATGCAAGGGAAAAATTAAATATATTCTTCTTCACATATATGCTTTGAACTCTGCAAGTCACACTACCGTTAATAATATTAATTACCGATTTTCATCACTACAGTAATATTTGTTCACACAATCCCATCATATTGGTTTTCATTTTGCTGTTAATGTAAGAAATATTACATTACTGTGGCAGTTATGACTCAAGTCTTTGGTTGAGTACGCAAACAGAGATTACATGCACTGCAACACCCGTTGGTCAGGTGTCGATAATGTGATCATTCCAATCATGATGGAGAAGAAAGGAACATTGGACACTGGGTCACTTCAATGTGAAGGACAGATGCTTGTACGTTTATAACTCAAGTTAGCTGACTGTGAGAGATAGAATCGTCCTGTCTTATGGGGAGGATAAATGCATGGCAACGCAAGACCATCGATGGCATTGAACGGATTGAACCACTTGATTTGAAGATCATGACTAACATACCACAAGATGATAACGACAAGATGATTACGGGTCAGTACTTTGTCTAATCTATTTCTGTAACGTGAGAAAATTTATGTTATTGATTTATGGAAGTGAACTGGGATATCCTTTTATTTCTTTTATTTCCCACCAACTGAAAGTAATTCTTAGTAACATACATATTAAATTCTTAATTGGTACAGTGACTTAAATAAATAAATATATTTTATACAAGATATGGATAACCATAAATCTAGGATGATGAATGTACTGTATTTGAAGGAAAAGTTTGATAGTCTGCTGAAAATGATGAAACATCATTCTGTCTGATGTGCTTATGATGTGGTCAGTGTATGTTGCATTTTATAAAAAGTAATTTATTTGGCATCACTGGTGCTTAGCACCGGTTTAGATAGTATTTAGATATCATTAAATGATATGTTCATTTAAATACAAAGTCAAAACATCAATTTAATTGCGTCTATTAAGGGTGGCCACCTAGACCACTACTCTAGCACAACAGCTGCTTGATAGCATCATTCTTTTATAAATACTAACGCAGTGTCTCCTATCCGTCTCTTTCAAGTAATGAGATTTATTTGTTATTATGCAAGATGTTCGGAAAAGAAAATAAAAAATGATCGAATCAGATTAAACTTTGAAAACAGTTTCTCCTTCAACTACTAAAATATGTAAGGTGCAATCTCATTTTATTCATTTAAGAGTTACATTTATTTATTTTTATATTGGTTTCATTAATCAAGTTTCCGCACCTTTTTATTTTCATTTTTTTCTATTAGGTTTTCTAACAAATTTGTCTATGGATTGTTGTAGACATGATTGCATGTTATGTGTCATTAAGTTCATCGAGGCGAATGACTTTAATCCAAAAGCATCCACATGTAACTTAGCGTTTCAACTATTCAAGCACGCTGCGAGATGATGATTGAAGCATATTATATGGATTTTGACCTCGTACTGTGTAGTGTTAGGCACGACAGGAAGATGAATGGTATTGTTATTGATTAGACCTTATCTGGAAAGTTTGTTTGATGTTATTAGGATATAGGTTTGATGTTTATTTTGGTCTGGCATAGTTCGAGTAGAAGTTTTTGTGTGACCAAATTTCAGTATTTCTTATGTCATATGTTTTAGAATGTTTTCCCAGACATGCAATAGCATTTTCTAAAATTTCAATGAAAATTATAATCAGGTTGTTTCACAACGTTTTTGTTGGGATAAATTGGTTTTTATTAGTTGGTTTGACCAATTATTTTAGTGGGTCTTGTTAGTTGGACAAAATATTCTTTGACCGAGTGTGTTCTACTCAATGAGTGGATTAATGTAATTTATTTATTTTCTCAAAACCAATTTAGGGTGAATGAGAAATTAAGGCCAAAAGATTATCGCTTAAGTTGAAATAAATTGGAAATAAAATTGGAGGGAAATTGAAAATTGTCAATCCTACAAGGAAAAAATAGAAGAATAGAAATCACTTTATATTGCTCAAGTTTGGGACTTGAGTTTGGGCCCCAAGGAATACCAATAGTCTTTGAATGAGAGAGAACGTACATGCTAGTAGGTTAGGCCAAAACCTACACTAGTAGGCCGTCGCCGCCATTCGACCGGTCGACTCGACACGGTCACGAGTCGTGAGTCTTGGGCTTGGGCTTGGAAGCTAAAGTCAATTTGGTGGAGCCAAATACTAGCAAGAAAATGAAGCACTCGGGTAATGACAAGCAAAATAGCAAGGCCAAGAAATTCAAAGGAGATTACTATAACTACGGTAAGCCTGGTCACATTGTAAATGACTGCTGACAGAAAAAACAAAACAAAAAGGACCAAGTACTCTTGATCGAGGAAGATAAATTGTCTAACGGTGTGTTTGAACTAATGTTCTCAGCTGTTGTATTTGAAGCAAA
>CAIGRT010033571.1:0-14510 GCA_903798405.1 Fraxinus platypoda
TGAACACTTTTTTTTTCCACAAATTTGCCTTGATCGATATCTTATAACCATATTGTAGAATAAAAACAAAATTCTTGGTTTGATTTTGTACTTGTGGAATGGAATATTTAGGAAAACAGTTAAATGTCAAACAAGTAAATCAAATATCATACCGATTGCAACTGCATCGACAGAAAGAAATTCTTCAACTTGAAATTAATTAAGATTTATCTCCGATCAACTTTGTCACATCAAATATTGGATTGGCCATGTTATCTATTGAAAAAGAAATGGTTGAACAACTCGATTATTCAAAATTGATTAATATTTTTGCCTCTAAGACTGCATAACGAGTTGTATTTAAGTGATCGTATAAAATATTTTCGCATTGTTATTTGATTGTAATATATATATATATATATATATATATATATATATAATGAATATTTCATTTTATTATTTTATTGTTAATTTTAAATTAACAAATTTAGTTCCATAAAACTCTTATAAATGAAAAAAAAAATTTGCTTGCTACGATTTAGGAGCCCAAATTTTGAAATTCGCATCAGGTCCCGCGAAATACTGGTACGGCCCTGGGAGGACATGACCCAATGTGGGTCGTGTGAGGTCAAGTGACCCCACAAAAAATTTTTATTTTTATTTTTCTAGCTTTGGATGAAGTTGTAGCTTCAAGAATGTAAAGACCATATCAGAAATCTGTTCTGGAACAGAGAAATCTTGCACTCTCTAGTCTAACAGTCTGCCAGAAATTTTCCTTATTTCTGGAACTGACTACTTAGAGTTTATTGATTAACGTCTCCAATTGGTATCATTACTAGATGGAAAGAACCTTCACACAGGAACATCGAACTTGGATTGCACGAGGATAATGGAATCTCCAATCGACTGGTCGAAGTTCATCCAGGTGCCGGATAATTATATTGTGGCCAAGTTTTGGATGATTTTCCAGCCAGCAGAAATTCGATCTTCCTCCTGGAATCATTTGATCTTTATTTATCAGGAAAATTTAGTCTATTTTCTTGAATGTTTAACGTTTAACAAAAGTGTTACGTCAGATGAGAGCGCTGTCGCTAGTGTCTTGCGGGCGGGCTGTGGTGGTAGACATGATTTTCACTTTATGCGGCAAATTCATGCTAAACTTATCCAGAGAGATATAAATCAGTATTCCCTACTCCATACGTCTCTTCCAGTGCCTGCACCAAAATAGAGTTTGTGTTTGGAGAACATTTGCAATGTCTAATAATCAAGTGGGAATTTTCATCTGAACTTTTTGGATGCAATGCTCTTGTGACACTTTATTCTCAGATTTGGAAATATGACATCTGCTGAGTTTAGATATAATTATACGTGTAGTCTATAATTGTAACAGTTTATTGACTTATTTTCGTTAATGTAATGCTGGTTAAGAAAATGCATTTTAATTTTTGACCCTACAATGCAGAAAGTTTGGCTCCACCCCTGAGTGGGATTGTCCCAAAATTTATGCTCGAATTAAAAATTATTAGTCGCATTGAAAGGAAATAAAATTTATTACTTATTTCTATGATCTAAAAAGATTCAAACTAAGTATAACCAAATACTTAAACAACTATAGGTGGATCTTCGATCACCAGTGGACCCTGGCCCAGTCTGCATCCAAAATCCTTGAAATTTTCTTATATAACAATATCTCATGGCATGTTACAAGTTCTACAAAATCAACAGCTCCCAGTAAAAAAAGAAAAAAATTGAATGAAAAGGGCGACTATTTTTTAGTGCAACTGATCAGTCTTCACTCTTCAGTGCTACGCTCCAGACCACTGCTTTCTTTCTTTAATTACCTCTTGTTCATTCGGGTTTCGTAGGTCCAGGACCGACCGGCTGACACCTTCACCATTGATGGTCGCAAGAGCCTGTCACCAAGTTTGTTTGGGTATTCTTCAAGTATATAATACCAGCTTTGAATGCTGTGGACTAGTCACACATTGTAACTTCGTGCAACTATGGCAAGGAATAAGAAAGTCGATGTTATGCCTCCGCCAACGAGGATCCCCGCACAACCACGTGGCAGCTAAACCTAGGCCCTCACTCTATGTGATTCTGCCCATAAGTTAACTCTAGCCGAACTCCAATGTGACCTAAAAATTGTGATTGTGGTTCACAGTTTATTAAGTTGTAATTGACTTGCGACGAATAAAAATTTTGATTTTGTGATCAATGAATAATTTGTGACTTATAAAATTTAAGATTCGTGATTGAGAAATAACCTGTGACCTATAAAATTCTTGATTTATGACCAAAAAATAAGTCGTGACCAATAATTTGATAATATTTCTCATAAGCATTTTCATATAAATGGCTAGGATCGATTTATTTAAAAAAATTTAGAGCAAATAAGAGTCACTTGTGTAGCTAGCACCAAGTTCCCACATAGGAGGAGGATATTTGATCCATACCATTCTCATTATCATTCCCACAGTCCCACTCCTCATGTAATAAAAAATTCACCTATGCAAACACTCACGATAGTGTGTACTTAATCATAACAAAATATGATGACAATTGCTTAATTTATACAGAATACCAATTTTCTCTTTCCTATAAACTTTTATGAATCACTATGGGTAACTTTCAACTCTAGCTATTCTATTAGTTGGTCTAATAGTCATGCAAGCTTGTATTATTTTTGCTCATGAGCAGAATCTTAACTCGAGCCTACCTTTGCAAACATGTATTACTCTTTAAGAGGCATTAACCCTAGATTAATGACCACACTATAGTGTCTCGATCATTGCAATGGTCGTTGTGCGAATGTTGCCTTCTTACATCATGAACCCAACTTATCCGTGTTAACCTCTTTCCTCCAAGGTCTCATCCAACTCAACAAATGGAAGGCGGTAGCCTCATATGCTACCTCTCTCTCCACGAGTTGGTTGGCAAAGGTAGCATATTCATCCTCTCTTTCGAGATATTAGCAACCTCTGTGCCTCGGCCTTTTTACACATTTTTTCTCTAATAATAATAATTGATTTGATTGTAGATGTAGAATCAACCATCTCCACACGTCTTGTGTAGCTCATTAATCGGACAATTGGTTTTTTTTTTTTAGTATATTACTAATTAAAGTTATATATGATTTAAACATGTTTGACTCTACTAAAAAAATTACTTATATTTTGTCGACAAATATAAGTAACTTAAGATTTTTAGGTACTTAATTTATCATGAAAGACAGAATTACTGAGTTGCAATAAGCTTTCAAACATAGTCAAACAGGGAAATTTTTTTGAACGTAATCTAATTAGCGAAATTATGATTTGGTCGACAAATGTTTTTATTAAGTATCACTAAAAATATAACTATTACCCCATATAATGATCAAAAATAAAATTTTGAAGGATGAAATTGAAACAAAAAATAGCTTAAGCCATTGAATAGAGAATGGGGAGGAGAGGAGGGGCAAAGCGGGAAAGACGGATCAAGAGAGTACATAAAACCAGTCACGTCCGGACACATCGCCGAATGATAACAAAATAAATATTTATTACAACAAAAAACAAATTAAAAATCAAAATAATTATCGGATTATCACTTTCTACTATTTTTTATCTGCCATTGAATAATCTGTGCTGACTTCATTTGTTTCCGAGTGCCAAGAAGAACCATCTCTCTCATTTCCTCAAATCAAAAGCCCACAAAAAATCAAGAAATTTAAGCCGGAGAAGAAATGGCGGATCAATTGACAGATGACCAGATCTCTGAGTTCAAGGAGGCCTTCAGCCTATTTGACAAAGATGGCGATGGTTCGATCCCCCTTCTCTTCTATCATATCATATATTTTCGTGTATATTTATATGTATTTGTGTTTATGCTCGAGTTCTATGCATATATGCATACAAATTTAGATGTTTTGATATGGATTTTATGTTTCCAAGGCGGATCTGCTTCTTTTATTATTATTATTATTATTATTTATTTATTTATTTTCCCTATTTTCTAAGTTCTTGGTGTTTAGGGTAATAAGCTCATCCTAGCAATTTGATCCGAGTCGATTTCAAAATTAGATTTAAATTTAAAGATTGGTGTTGAGCCACTGTATAAGATGGTGGAATGGTAAGGGTGATATTTAAATTTAATTAAATATGAAAATAATAATTTGCGGATAAGGCTATTTATTTTAACAAGTTGGATTGTTTAAGATGGAGCCTAAGACTCAAAACTGTGGTTTGATCTTAGATATAAGCTGCCTTCTGTATTTGGTACGACTTTTGCAGTCAACGAGGAATTTCTTTATCTTGTTTCTCGTAGTTCATTCAGCTGCAAAGAAGTATTGAAGAGCTTATAAATTTTGATTTTTATTCGAATAATCAAATAAATGTATGGCCCCCCAAAAAGTATCAGTTTTTTGTTTTATTGACAGTGGAGCCAATTTGGGATTCGGGAGTGTGAAATATTTTTAGAAAGACCGTAAAGTCTATGATTAGAAAATACTCAAATAGAAAGGATGGAGAATCGATGATTAGAAAATAGAGAGGATGGAGAGAGGATTTATTTATCTGATTTTTGAAAATTTTGTTTCGAAAACTGTTGTCTGGATGAAATTGAAGAGTTTCTAAAAGTTCATTAGAAAATATTTTTCTTCTTTATCCTTTCCCAGGTTGAGGCTCCCTTTTTTTTTTTTTTTTTGTGATTAGTTGGAAAATTGAGAAAATAATGTACTTTATCGATGTAATGGAAGGAGAATGGAGATAGGGCAATATACTGTTTATTTGACGAGTATAAGCCAAACTTTTGAAGTGCGTGAAAAAGAAATTTTTTAATGTCATAAACAGTGTGGTATATATATATATATATATCATAGTTGGGAAATGGGGAAACTAATGTGATTTGATTTATGGATGTAACTTGTAAGGGAGGGAAAGTGTGAAGGGGAAAAAAGCAGTTTAAACTTCCTTTATTTACATGTATGCGATGAAGTTCACATGATAAGAATCTTTTGTTGACTATCAAAAACTGGGAAAAAATGCTATCTGAATTAGTATGTTAGTAGTATGTATTAATTATTCTCCCGTGTACTATATCGTTTTTACATATTGGTTGGAGAAGTTCACTTATACTATATTATATTAGTTACTTGACATCCATCCATAGTTATTATGCACGTGATTTTTCTGTTGCCTATTCGTTAGCCACAATATGGAAATTATACATGGGTGTTATATAGCATTTGAATGTGTGATATACTTGTTGGGCTTCATGAAGCGTATTCATAATGCTCACTTATCCCTTCGATCCTGGATCAAACTTGGGATAAGAGACGTGTGAGAAAACCCTGTGTTCGTTATTTTCGTGGAATAAGTGGACAAATGAATCACTATAGAATTGTGTGTGATTTGCATGTTTCTAATTTCATTCTGCTTATCATTTCTGGCGTTATTGGGATTAGGACCAAGTCCTGACAATTCTGTTTTAATGTTTTCGATTATGATACTGAAAGATGTGAAGCATCTCAGTTGTGCGCATCGATATTCTATTCTATTGTAATGTTTTCGTTTATGTGCAGGTTGCATCACTACCAAGGAGCTTGGAACTGTGATGAGATCCTTGGGACAGAATCCTACTGAGGCGGAGCTTCAAGACATGATTAATGAGGTGGATGCTGATGGTAATGGAACCATTGACTTCCCAGAGTTTTTGAACCTAATGGCCCGGAAAATGAAGGACACTGATTCCGAGGAGGAACTGAAAGAGGCATTCCGTGTTTTTGACAAGGATCAGAACGGTTTCATCTCTGCTGCAGAGCTGCGCCACGTGATGACAAACCTCGGTGAGAAGTTGACTGATGAGGAAGTTGACGAGATGATTCGGGAGGCTGATGTTGATGGTGATGGACAAATCAATTATGAAGAGTTTGTGAAGATTATGATGGCTAAGTGATGTCCTCACCTCACTAAATCTAGAACGAGTTATGAACAGGGTTTAATAGTTAAGGGATTTCTAGTTTCCTTTTCATCATATTTATTATGGCGTTCAACGAATTTAATAGTCTGCTGTAATGTTTGTCGGATTTCTTTATCGTTTTGTGGTGTTATGTTTGCTACTCGAAGCAGCAATTTAATTTTGTATTCCATCCGTGTTTACGAGCTCTTGCCTGAGTTCAACCTGATTAATATTCGTTATGCAACTTCTTGTATATGCTTGCAGTTGGGTCAATATGCCTTACGGCTGTCGGATGGGATAATCGGGCACTTGTGTCTGATGTGGTACATAAAAGCACAGAGAAAGTGTTTCGTTTGTGCATACAAGTCATTCTGACTGTAGGATACAGAAGTTGGCTGTCAGGTTTCAAGGATAGATCATAAAAGTATCGGTCAAGGTTTAACTGCTGATTGTGAAAATGTTCTTTGTAGTTGTGTGGCTGTCGTAAAACTCCAGAAAATAGAAAAATATCAGATGTGAGAACCATTTGAATAAGAAAAATTGTACTCAAAAGGTCAAGAGTTGAACATGTCAAACGACGATAACATAGTGACATAAATGGGATTTGTCGTCCAAAAGATCCTTGAAAGTTTTATAGTCCAAAAGTTTTATAGTCTCTTCAAGCTTTTCTTTCTTGCATCCATCTTCTTCTTGTCTGTCGGAGCTTTTGCCAGCCCAACTTCCTTCTTTTGTGCCCCTGGAACTCCAGTCTCAGTAGATGAAGTTAAGGCAGCTGGTAAATCTTGACCATTTTCGAGTTTTGGAGCCAATGGAGATGGCAGTTGAGCTGCGGCACCTGCCACTGCATTCTTCTGGTCGACGCTTTTGATCGAGTCATTCTTCTGTTCAACGTTTAGGGCAGTGGTAGACTCAGAAATAGCGCCAGTTTTGAACCTTGGCTTTGGCTTGAGAGCATGTATACCGGTGTAAAGTCTGCAATTTTAGAAACCCGATGAACACCACCAAATCAGCAAATATGGCTAGCCATTACAGTTCCATACATCACTAAAAACAAAGGAAACACCACAGTTCCATACATCACTAAAAACATTATAGGAAACACCTTCTTCTAAAGGTGATATAGTCGCAGACAACTAATTAATTCCAGTTCATCTTAGAATCCTGCTTACAAGGAGTTAAACTAGCTCGACCAAAAACAAAAACCATTTGACTGAGTTCATGGAAATTATAATGATGATATATCCATCCGTAATTGGCCAAACATATATGAACATGAAGTAGAATTTTTCAGTTTTTGTCTTCATTTTGAGTACACAAATTATGTTAACGCAACATGATCCTCGTATGAATTTTTTGGACAGATATTTCAAATCTTGGCTATATATGTCTCCAGTTAATGCATAGTTACTGGCATCTACAACTACTAGTGATGATAAGAGATTTCTCTAGGAGGTAATTACAGGTAATAAAAGAATTGATAATCCTAAGACACATTTCATACTTGAATAGAACCTAACAGAAGCACAGAACTGGATAGTCCAAGGCAAAGTTAATGCTATTATAAAATAGGTCATGAGTTCAACACCACGAGTGCAACTATAATGTGGAACAACTCACCTTGCATGTCTTGCATACTCCTCATAATTTTCGAGCAGCATCTTGCCAGCCTGCTCATTTAAAGCTGATTCTGGAAATGGTTCAATTAATAAGCATCTTATCACCTGCCAATGAAAAAGATTTAACGAAAATTTTTAGCCAAGCGTATCTGGAATGTGAATTACAAAGATGAAAGTTTCGACTTTGGGAGAGCTCATAAACATTGACAGAACTTACAATTAAAACATGTCGTAAGCCAAGACTTGGATTCCAATCTTTTTTCAAGGCATTAACACAAATCTCACCATTGGTAGCAATATTTGGATGAAAAATCTTGGTCAGAAAATAGCCTATAAAATAAAAACCAAGCGGATAAAAAGAGGTTGCAATTTTAATATATCGTTCACGGATGACGAGAAAATAAAAGAATCAAAAGTAAACCGATAAGAAAAATAACTCCAACAGAGAACAACTTTTCATTTCTAACAAACTAACCACCATAGTTTACATTTAGAATCGTCTTAATTTAATTAGAAACTTGGAAACTATATCCAGTATAGGAGGTCAGAACCTTTAGGAGGGGATTGTGGAAAATCATGAGACAATATCAACTTCATGCGGAAAACACCATTTTCATACGGAGTCCCAGCTGCAAGGTTAGAGATGATTAATCACTCTAAGAAATCGATGTTCGAAAATAAGGAAAGTAAAAAGAAAAGAAATATTACCTGGGCCTTCAATATCAGCGTATATAACTGAAAAGTTATCGTCGTTCACCACTACTTTAATGCCCTCTGGTGGTGTTTCATCAAGATTCTTCAGTTCTCTTGCCAACTGTTTTATTACGTTTGGAGGAAGATTTTCATTTGTTGCCTATATCAACAAGAGGAAATATGTAAAGATCTGAAACCATTCCAAATGCATAATGAAATCTACCAAAATCAAACACAAAAATACCTACTTCAGTTTCTCTGAAATACTAATCCATATCCCCTCGTACTATCTGTAATTAGGAATTGTTGCATGGGAAAAAGGAAAACAGTATCTTTTTCACATAAAGCGTAGTTGTGTTCAAATTCATTCTCACCGTACCAATTTAGTTCATTATATCTCCAACTACATTTCTTACCAATCATAAATGTAGTATTCTGGATATGTTTCAAAAATTCCATTTTGAGTTCTTAGCAGGACGGTGGAGCATAAAACATTCAGAGTAACAGATAAAAATTAAAAATCCTGAAACTTACCATATCAGGTCAAATTTAAGTTTCTGGAACTGACAAGAAGAAATCAGTACTTTCAGCCTGCTTTACAAAATTACTGTTATAGTAGTTCCACGGGCGTGATAACAGTCACAATAGAAAATCCCTGCAAGATAATAGAATTAGCACTAAAGATTAGATTGCGCCAAAACATGTAGATAAGCAGGAAATGTAAAGTTGAAAATGACCTAGTGATAAGCCATGACTAACTCATCTATTCGTTCTTTAAGCTTGTATTAACTGATAGTCAAGCTACAGATCTCTATTGCATACCAAAGGCAAAGGGCCCAAATAGATTACCACATAGATCGAATCCACAGTTACCAAATCCCATTAACATTGAATCCAATCTCCTAAATTGAAATTCCACCTTCTCTGATTGACTTAACAATTCCGCCCTCGAAAGATCTAATACTTCCCAAACATCAATAAAAGTTTCGATAACCACTGCACAGGCTTATGGTTATATGGTAAGGTGAGGACATAGTTCTGAACAACAAGGACATAATTTTCATAAAACAAGCACATGAAGCATAAGACATGTCAAAAGCAATTTATGACTCACAAGAACTTGTTGTGTGAGAAGCAAATGGGGGAAGGAGGAGCAGAACCAGCAAAACCAGAAAGAAAAAGAGGAAGAAGAAGGCAACAGAATTACCTGACTTTGGAATTTAAAATGGTGTCGTTTTGAATTAATAAATTGTAATAGTTAGACATCGTTTTTACACTTTATTTTTTGTCCAAACACGACTTCAACTGGAGTATATCTACCTCCATGTGTAAGGAAGAAATGAATCTGTGAAAATCTGCAATTTCTGTTACGTAATGGATTGATTAATTTCAGTTTCCATCTTCATCTCTTCTCAATTTTATCATTTATCCCTCCCCAATTCTTTTTTTTTTTTAATCTTAAATTTGGTCACCATTTCAGCTCGAACATTCCATTGTCTGAGTTAGAGGATCAAAGCCGAGTTCCAGCCATGACAAAATGGTATCTGAGTAGGCGTATTATACTGGGCATTCACAAACCATGGATACGTGGGCAAAAATTGTAGATGACCATTTGCAGAAACTGGATTTAGAGGTTGCAGATCTGGGTAAAGGCTTCAAAGTTGTTACCAGCAAACTGGAGGCCAGAATGGAGTCCTCAGAGCAAACAGTACTTTGTCATAGGCAAGAATAAATTGAGGATGTTGTATTAGACATGAATCAAAAGTATGAAAAATTAGTGACTATGATGGCTCAAATCTGGCTCAAATCTCTGCTGATTGGAAAACTAATCAGAAGAACAAGGGAATAGCGGAATCTATAATTGAATTGAAACATGGAAGTGTGACTTCTACACCAGGATCCAGTAGTAATGAGGCTAGTGTTATCACCAGAGGTGAATTGAAGGGGAACACTAGGCTACCTAAGATCAATTTCCCTAATTTTTGGGGGAAGGTCCAAGAGAATGGCTGAGGGAAGCCCGAAAATACTTCCCATCAGATTTCTGATGAATTGAGGCTAGGAATGGCAGAGAAGTACTTGAAGGGGAAGGCAGACATTTGGTTTGATGGCTTTATTGCAAGTAGTCCTACTGTGGACTGGGGCATGTTTTCTGAGGAATTATGTAGAAAGTTTACAATCAAAACAAGGGAGGAAGTAATTGAATCATTTAGCAAGATAAGGCAGGTGGGAACAATGGCAGAATATCAGGAGAGTGAGGAGTCTGATCCTGAAGAGGTACAAGGAGGTGAAGTCAAGGAGATATCAATCAGTGCTTTAGTTGGACTTTGGAAGTCCGAAGCACAAAACTATTAGAGTACCTGGGATGGTTAAAGGGAGAAGAGTGTCCATATTGATTGACAGTGGGTACCCACAGTTTTGTGGATAAAAAATTAGCCAAGGAGTTGAAATATGCCATGGATGAAACTAACAAAAGTTACAGTTAAGGTAGCCAATGGGGAGAAACTGGAGAGTAAGCCTTGGATCAACCAGTGGTATGGAAGGTACAAGACTGGGAGTTTCAGTTCAAACTCAGGACCCTTAAATTAGCAGGGAGTGACATGGTATTAGGGGTAGATTGGATGAGTCAATTGGGTACAATCACCTTTGATTTCATTCATGGTTATGTACAATTCCAGAGCAATGTTGAAGTAATTAAATTGAAGAGTGAGGTTTCTAGAAATCCGGTCAAGTTAATGGAGACAAGGGAGATGGAGAAAATGTATGGCAAAGAACCTTATAGAATAGTTGGACAACTGTACCAAATCAAGGAGGAACAAACTAAGGATATACCTGGCCAGATTCTGGAAGTCATACACAAATTTCCCAGAGTATTTGAGGATCTAACAGGGCTGCCTCCTCCCAAATCACGCAATCATTACATCCCCTTACAGACATTTAGAATGAGACCCTGTATATGTCCTTTCATTTAGAAAACAGAAACAAAGAGGCTAGTGATGGAGATGCGGAGATACAAATTAAACCAACAGTTAAAGGAGAGCCCATCTCAGGCCATGGCTAGGATGAAACTTTACGCAAACAAAAACAGGGCAGCGAGGTCTTTTGAAGAGGGGGATTGGGTTTTTCTCAAGCTACATCCTTATTCTCAACATTCAGTGGAGCATATGCAAAACCAAAAACTCAGTGCTAGATACTTTGGTCCATATCAAATCCTTAAGAAGATAGGGACAGTCGCCTGCCAATTAGCACTACCTGAAGGTTCTAAGATTCACCCAATTTTCCATGTTTCACTATTGAAGAAAAAACTTGGAGACAACGCGATGTCAGTACTACAACTTCCAAAGGAAAAGCAATCGCTACAGGCAGGTCATTATCCTCTAGCCATTTTACAATCCAGGCTAGTGAAGCGCGGACATCAAACAAAGTACAATGGCTCATTCCATGGTCGAGCTCATCACCAGACAGTGCAAGCTGGGAGGATGCTGAATGGGTTAGAACTCAGTTTCTAGCATGTATCAAGGTGAGGGGGAGGGTTGTTATGTGAGAAGCAAATGGGGGAAAGGAGGATCAGAACCAGCAAAACCAGAAAGAAAAGAGGAAGAAGGCAACAGAATTACCTGACTTTGGAATTCAAAATGGCCCTGTTGCAACTTGAGCGAAACGGTGTCGTTTTGAATTAATAAATTGTAATAGTTAGAAATCATTTTTACAATTTAATTTTTGTCCAAACTCGACTTCAACTACAGTATATCTACCTCCATGTGTAAAGGAAGAATGAATCGGTGAAATCTGCAATTTCTGTTACGTAATGGATTGATTAATTTCAGTTTCCATCTTCATCTCTTCTCAATTTTATCATTTATCCCTCCCCAATTCTTTTTTATCTTAAATTTGGTCATTTCAGCTGGAACATTCCATTGTCTGAGTTAAGGTTGCAGTGAGGATCAAAGCTGAGTTCCAGCCGTGATAGAACTCTCAGCCCCCAACCAAGAAATATAATAAAAGCAAAATCAGTGAGTTAAAAAAAACTAGTTATAACGGGTACATCATCATCTTACAATTTTTTCCCTTAACCAAAATATGAAACTATACATTCACTTGTTCACGTACACACTGAAATCTTGGCATAAAGAGAAATCTGATCTTTGAAGTGAAGATCATGACAAAAAAATCAAACTCATAAATCTGAGCATCAATTAAAGAACTTTACACGAACATAATAAATAGGAAAAGAGGTACTTTTCAAATCAGAAATGAGTATAACCCTAAAAATGCACCACTCAAACTCAAGAAAAGAAAACCTCCATTTCGATTCGAAAAACATAAATCAATTCAAGAAAACTCTAGTTCAGAAAAACACAATCAAGTAACAAAAAGAAGATCATCAAGCACACTTTGCATGATATTTCAAGAATCCTTTAGAAATGCATCCAGAAATTTGAAATTAAAAACACTGAAAATGTACTTTTCAATCCAAAAAAAAACAAACCCCAGATTAGAAATAAATTACATTTGGAGAGACAGAAAGAGCAAGCGATGAAATTTTAAAAATCTCGAAAAATGTATATAGAAAATTTAAATAAAAAAAAAGAAAAATGTATTTTCAACAACAAAGAAATTAAACCCAGATGAGAAATTCACCTTCTGATCGACAGAGCGAGTGAGCAAATGGACAGATAATTCGAGTGGGATATGATCTAGGAGAAGAGGCCCTTTTTATCTTTGCTTTCGCTTTCCTTTTTCTCAATAGTCGCTTTCTTTGAAATATGAGTATTATCAGACTCAGCAAATGCCCAAAAAAAAAAAAAAAATTATTTCAGAAACCTTATGGCAAATGATTGAGAAATCGATTAAGAGATAGAGCGCATGTATAAAGAGCATAGATAGATATGGAGAGGAGAGCGTTCTATTACAGGGACTTGATATTGCCACCTCCAAATTTGAATTTTGGGCACTCCTTGGATTTGAACGTTACAAATAGATTCTAATTTTTATTGAAAAATAAGATTATTCAGATAATAAACATTCCCATTTGAGGTAGGGCGGGAAAAAAAAAATTTAATATGAAAGTAATTATATTCACATCATAGTTTATTAGTTTTTGTTTGGAAGAGATTTCTCAAGTGAAAAATGATTTTTTTTAAAAAAATTGTGTTTAAAATGAAAATGTCATTTGTTGGGAAAAACCTCCAAACATGGTTATACCATATTTTAATGAATACTTCTATTTATATTATGATGACAGATATAACAGTTTATGTGCAATAATGTGATTCAACAATTCAATTTTTATTAGAGAGAAAGAAATGTGAAAGATAATGGGTTACCATATCACCAATATTTCATCATCGCGATAATAAATAATATTACTCTATTTTAATTGTAATTAATGTTATCACTTTGCTCTTCATGGTACTTGTGTCTCCATTTTTTCATCGTGTTCTTATTTTTAACTTTTCATTAATTAGAATATTTTACCTCTGATGATGTTAGTTGGAGGGGCATAAAAAATACTTATTGGTCAACCATATTTTAGAAAAATTATAAATACAAAAGTACGACCGAATATTTCTTTCTCGTTCCAAAGCGCGCAAACATAATACTTTAACATAAACAAACAAAAATTGCGAGATGTACTAATTAAGCGTATGTATGGCAAATTTATAAAATAATTTATAAATAGGTGAAATTTAATTTTCAAACACACGTTTCTTTGAACTCACAAGTTCTATCCATTTATTCACTACTCATTCGATCTATTTATAAAAAGCTTAAATTCTTCCCAAACGGCAGCTAATGGAAACGTGAAGATTCAACAAAAAACTAGAAACATAAATGTTACAATGAGTAACTGTTGAAAACCTCAAGTACAGTTGAAAATGTTATACAACAATTTAAATTATGGTGTCAATGTAGTCATCCTTCCACATGTTTTGAACTTATTAAAGCGAGATAACGAAGAATTATAGGTCACTGAAAGTATTTTCAGGAGACTCTAAGGGTTCGTTTGATTAGTAAATGTGGAAAGACTTTCCAATTTTATGTAAGTTGGAAAATAAAAATCCAAATACCTCATAGAAATGCATTTTTCATTAAATTGGTAAAAAATAAGTTTAAAGTGGTTGTACCTTGGAATTCGAACTTCATTTCCACTTTCATATCAAACAGCCAAAGTAGAAATTGAATTTCTCGGATGTGGCATTTTTCATGGAATTTAAACCAATCAAACAGATCCTAATTTAAAAAAACATATTTCACAGTTTAGAGAGCATCTATAAATTCAAA
>CAIGRT010033585.1:0-18478 GCA_903798405.1 Fraxinus platypoda
AGACTAAATTATAATTTTTAGGGCTTTTAAATTATTTTTAAATCTGTGTGTATACTTTCGTTAAATTGAGATGGAAAAACTTCAAATTGAATTCCACACTCTCTGAGGGATCGACTTGGACTCTATAGGTCCACTTTTACTACTTGTTCTCGACCCGTGCACTTGCGGCATAGAATCACCCGAACAAGGAGCCTACTTCTTTGGGACAATTTCTTGTCTTAAAATCACAAACACAGACTCGTGTCAAAAGTATAAGAGGCATTTGTTTAATATTCATTACTAGACGAACGGGCTGGACACTTTAGAATTATCCAGTGTCGTCAAGTACACATTACCTAGCTTACTACTGGGAATTGGAAAATTTTGAGGAATTGAAATTTGGGATGACCTTGATTGTACAAATAAGCCATTCTATGTTTAAACTGAATATACTCCTCAACTTGGATTTCAAGATTGAGAGGGCTGGCCCAAGTCTCGAACCATGTTTCATTTGGTCTCATAATGGTTGCACCCGATGTTGCAAAGTTTGCACCACGACTGAAATTGGTTCCAATGGAGTTCAAGAATGCACTCAGATATGGTAACCTCAGGTGATCAACTTCATCACAACAAGAATTTCCAATATATTTTGATGGTTAGAACTGACAAAAATATAACAAGTGATCAAAAACTGGTTTTTCATCTTGAAATTATATTTTCTTTCTTATCAATGAAGTCAATGATCAGACGGCCATCAGAGGCTCTTCCGGCTGCCTTTTGGAAGTACGTCTCACCATAAGGTGATGCTACCGGATAAAATGCTGCTGACATCCCTCCGGTGTCTGAATTTGAATCACCAAAGTTGTAAATTTCATGGAAATGACAATCGGCCATATTTTCATCAGCATTTGCTATTAAAATAGCAGATAAAACTAAAATCCGAAGGCCAAAAAATGTTCTTGAGGACTCCATGTTACAATTTTTTCATCCAAAAAACATATAAAATAACATGAATTATATAGAGAGACATAAGCTGCATACATTTGATGGAAGGAAAGTGAATCATCATTTATTACAGCAACCTACAGAGCTGACTATTATTCCTAAGGAGGTGAAAAGGAGAGTGATATAATTCAAGTGAGTAATAATCTACTAAGCACCATTACTTATCTGACATATCACATCATTTTATTGGTGGATAAGTTTATGGTAGGTCCCACAAATTAAATTAGATTTGTTGAATTGACGTGTTGCATTTATCCATTAATGGCAGGGGCGGACCTACATGAGGCCCAGTGGGGGCCGCCACCCCCACTCAATTTTTAGATTTCCCGATTTTTCTTCAGATTAATTTTTTTAGTTTTTTTTGTCCAGATTTTTTTAGGTTTTCAGATTTTTTTCCAAGGTTTTTATCCTAATAATTCCATTTTGTAATTCTCACAGTTTCTACAATTAATTATTATGATTTGCTCTATTAGATTGAATCCATCATCCATTTCCTTTGTCAATTAATTGAGGCATTTTGTTATCTGTGGTTTGAGGCATAGACAATAATAATAATAAAAAAATCTAAAAAGCTGAAACTCGTGACAAACAAAAAAGTACACCGTTCAAACTGAAAACCAAGTGTCATCCTCTTTTTAAGTATGTTCGACAAAATAAGTTTGGTTTCATATTCATCGTTCACTTTGAAAAAGTAATATTATCTCATTTATAGTGCCACATTCCATACACAACGAGCAGTGTGGTAATTAACAATAGAAATGCTCTCATTAAATGAGTTGATTTAATATAATACGATTAGATAAATGTCATTAGTTCAAGTCCAACTGTTATTCATATAACTACTTTGAGGGATGAGTACACGAGAGGGAGTGCATTGCTTTTCTTATCGGTTAAGATTTTAGACGAGATATTGATCACTAACCCGTAATGGACACCGACATTTCCATTAAATTGAGTTTGATTGGTGTAGTCAAATCAAGATTCACAAATTTGAGTATAGCCACACTTGATGACACGGAGCATAACTTGAACATGAAGGAGGGCCTATTTCGTAAGGAAGTTTTCTATGTAAGGCTCAAACAAATAGTGCTTGGGGTGGACTTTGGGACTTGATCCTAGGTAATATATGGCTAGATTATGCTTTTCCTATAACTGTAGTTGGAGATCTCGTGTTCAAATCTGTGGGAAGAATGATCACTTGAATTTGAGAGGGAGCCTATTTTGTAAGGGAATCTTCCACGTAGAGCCCAGAGAAATAATGCTTTAGGTGGATTTTGAGACTTGATCCTAAGTGAACATGGTTTGATTGTGCTTCTTCTAATAGCTATAGATTTCGAAACAAGTGGTTGCATCTCCCTACATCACTTAATTTTCTGCAATGGTATTAAGTTAAATGCAACTTTTCTGTTATTTCTACTTCATTTTGGTGCGTTGGACTGGATGAAATTATGCAGTTCTATAGAGCCTGCCTAATGCCTCATGCTTGCATTGCATCTTCTCAAACAGTTGCTGTTCTAAACAACAAAGTAATAATGATACTCATTCGATTTCAAGGCTAATTGATTTTCAAGATTCTTACAACATGCACTTCTGAAAATTCAAACAGTACAAACATTACTTCGACAAAATTTTACATCTTGTGCTTAAGACAAGCATGGTCAATCGGTTTTGGAGGATCAGAAAAGGAGCCATTCAGAATATTATCTGCAATCCAATGATTTGCTACCTGAGAATAATGAACTCCATCCCAGCTAATATATGTCGATGGAGAGCTGCAGGAACCACCAAAAATCTCGGTATTATTTATGATTGATCTTTGTCCACACCAAACGTTAATGTTTTTCTCGTGATGCCCACAACAGATTTTTGTGGGGTCCATGAATCCTGCACGAAATAGTAGCATAAGACCAGGTTTAAAAAGTAGCTGATACTAATGTTGTAACTGAAGAGAGACACAAATCACGTTTTCTTCTTTTGTTCCTTTTTTTTTTCTTGGCCAATCAACAACTTCCGAGAATTACTGACCATAGTACTTGGCTCTGCGGATTAAGTGATATTTTGCGGTGTAGGTGTCAACATAGACCAGTGCAGCATGTGGAAGCTCCTGCCTGAGTTTCGTAACTCGGGTTTTAAGTTGTCGGTTGAACTCAATAGCCATTATATTTTGAGTCCTGATGCAGCCATATTTGTCAAGAAAACCAGGCTTTGGGTTTTGGATGTAAAATGCCGCTGCTGGTAAGCAACCAATTGGTCCAGTATTGTGTATCCAGAATGCCCTTGCCCCTCGTTGATACAAATGCTGTAAATCACACTCAACGTTTAGTAAATATTGGAAAAAAAAAGGAATACGAAAAACCGATTTCAAAGATGAACTTACTGTAACTGCCATAGCAAATTGATTAACAATGTCCGGAATTGCAGCCTTAAGTTGTACAGCACTAAGCTTTCCAAAACCAGCAGCAAGGTCATTCTGGCCAATATCGAATGTGTAGAGAGCCCTTGAAAATTCCCGAGGTCGAGGAAGTTTATTCATGTCGTATGGATTTTTATCTGAAAATATATTGAAGAAAAATGTTATTTATCAAGATCAAGTAGTGGGAATTCATATTCTAGTTGGTATCGATGGCTGCTGAAATCACCCTGACAATAAAGTTCACTGGTCCTCTCTTTGAATTGATCAAATTGAGCGATTTGGATATCCAATGAAAAGGGACTTAACCCATTCTCAAATATGGATTCATTCTGCCTTCGGATGGTTGATCCTCCGCTAGCAAAATTTGCACCATGTCGATAATTTGCGCCAATGGAATCCAGATATGAACTCAAATGTGGCATTCCCAAGTGCTCAGCTGTGTAATATAGTTGAATCAATATACTTGTATCACTACTTGATACGACAATTACGGCGTGGTGGGTAAGGAGAATTAGACAATGCTAAAAAAACTGTAGGATTAGTTTTTTTACCCATAAAGTCTATGATAAGACGACCATCAGAAGCCCTTCCGGCAGGCCTTCGAAAGAAACTTTGGCCATAGGGTGGCGGAATGGGTCCAAATGTTGCTGATGCTCCACCAGTATCTGAATTCGAGTCACCAAAGTTGTACATTGCCGGGAAATCACATGGTGGCGCTGCATGGATCCATGTTTCTTCGGCACCCCTAACCCAGGCTAGTGAAAATACAAGTGTAAAAAACACCGCTCTTGCACACTCCATTCTTCTTTGTAGAGATCACTTAATTTTAATTATGAAGTCCAAAAAACTAACCCTTCTCTTTTATACTAAAACGTAATGGCATGTTTGGTATTTATAATTGAACATGAGTGACGTGTTGTTGTTTGTCCTTTCAGTTCAACGTACCAAATACGTCAAATAAGGCTATAAATCAATGTGAATGACAATATGACAAAAAATGGAAAAATGTAGAAATATTTCATGCAAACCATGTGTGATAAGGTTGCACTTTTGGCTTCAGTTTCTACTTTCTAGTTTTCAAAGAAAGAGGCTACATTATTCCTGCAGAACATTGTTCTTTTCCACTGCTTTTGAATTGTATGGATCATCCAAATTTCAAATAGTGTAACTTCTATTTATATGAGCATGCAAAAGAACTTGTTTCAAGTTATTACAAAACGGTAGCGTGCGTTCAATTTTTTTATTAACGAGACATGCCAAATGAGCGCTTTAAATTCTGTTGTATAATATCAACATTAGCATGTCCTATATCTTAAAGTATTGTTGGTCCTTAGAAAATTTTGATGCAAAAAATGATTAAGGTGTGAATAATATTTCAAGGTGTAAAATAATTCTCGGGAGATCATATTCTCGCTAATCAAGCAATTGCTTCAGATCAGATAGATGCACGCGCCATCTTTGAACCTAACAAGATTAAGAATTTCAAGGTGTAATCGAGATTTGAATTTAAAGAAAGTTGGTCTAAGACAGCTTCTCAAAAGCTCTTTTACAATAAATAGAAGCAAAAGCAGAAGCCACGTCAAACGGACACTAATCTCGTAAGCAAGTTTTGACATTTTAAAAGACTTGCCAAATATGCCTTAAGTTGGTGAAATAGACTAATAAAAAATCGTTAGTCGATATTCCGAGAATCGAGTAAATCGCTCTTTAAGATTCGACGACTTTGAGCAAAAGGACCGACTTACAGTGCCGAACTTTGCCCTAAGTAACTTCTGTCCCACTCTCGCACACATTGCTGAACTTAATTTGCCCTAAATAAAACTTGATGGGGAAGAAGGAAGGAGGGGAAATAAATGAAGAAGAAAATTCTACTGTAACCAAGGTAAAGGAAGGTCAAAACTTGCTGGGCTTGCCGACTTTCAAGCCACTGGACAATGGGCGCTTCAAATGCGTGGAGACAGGCCATGAGCTGCTGGCGCACGCCCGGGACTCTTACGCCCAAAGCAAGCACTGTAGATTAGGCCTAATCGACTCCGCCCTTGCCAAAAAGAAGCCCCCTCTAAACATGTTCATTCAGGACCCTGTTTCACGGTGAATTCTCGTACTTTAATTTTGACCCGCGATTTGAAGTGTTAAGAAAGGGATTTAGGGTTTAGGTTTTATGTAATTGTTAATGAGAAGGGAAAGCTTGTTTATTTATTTAATTTTTTTGGTGGTTGTGATGTTTCAGTTCAAAGTTAAAGTGCAAGTTAACTGGAGTCACTATCAATAAAACAGAGGAGCATATATGGAAGCATATCAATGGAAAGCGTTTCCTCAACATGTTAGGTTCGACTTTCTAATTTTGACTGAAAATTTCAGAAATAAGTCGTTGATTGCATGTCTTGAGTTCGGCTGTGTTAATATATGTATGGATCATGCGAACAGAGAAAATGGAAGTTGAGAAGGAAATTCCGAATGGGACACTAGAGAAGAAGGGCGAGGAGAAAGAGGAGAAAAAGAAGAAGAAGAATAAAGATGATGATTTGAAGAAGAAGAAGAAAAAGAAGAATAAAGATGATGGTTTGAAGAACATGAAGAAGAAAAAGCAAGAGGAAAATGGTATAGTTATTGCTGAAATGGAGGATTCGATAGGGACTGATGTTGATTTGGAAGAAGAAAATGAGTTATGGATGCCTCCTGTTGGGGATCGTTGGGACCATGATGATGGAGGCGAGCCAGAAAATGATGGTACTGATGAAGAAGGTATATCTGTATCTTCAAGATATATTTGTCGTGTCAAATACATGTTCACGTAGATTGGACTGGTATATTACACTGTAGCATTGTTAACTCTCAATATGCTTAAATTACAAGTGCAGTGAGATTTTGTTATTTAAAAATACCTGTGAGAATGGGTAATGCTGGAGAAATCTTGAGAGTGGATATTTTGCTTGCTTAAATTACAAGTGCAATGAGATTTTTGTTGTGTGAAAATACCTGTGAGAATGGCTAATGCTGAAGAAACCTTGAGTATAGATATTTTGTTTTTGCTTCTTACTTTTCCGAATATATTACAAATACAACTGATGCAATGGCAAGAAATTATTCCCTTTTTCTTGATTGTTCGACTTCTTTGGACTAAATTATTTCTTATTTCAGTGGTAAAGTAGCAATTTTTATGTGAACATGTATCCTTGCATCTTACTGCTGCTTATCTACATTCGCGAGACCTTCAAGTTAAGTGCTTTATGAGTTAGGTTTTACTGTTTCATCTGATAGTTGCAGAGCTCTAGGAGCTTAAATTAATAAAATAGCCGATGCATCAGATTGGAATCATCTACCTATCTTTCTGTAAAATTCCCTTATAAATTCCTCGACCAACTTGATTCTGAAGCAAATTAAAGAAGCATTCATATCATTGTTTTGTGGCTTTTGAAATTTCTTATATACTGAAATCTTAGGCCTTAATATTTTGTAAATAAATATTTCTTCCTCTTCCTTTCAAATGCGATGATGTTTTCTCCAACAGATGAAGGAGCTGAAGAAGGTAAGAACAATGCCAGGAAACTCTCCAAACGGTATGTTCTCTTATTTGACTGCATTTTTCACTCTTTTTACACACTTCATTTAGCATAGGTGATAGCAGGAATATAAAAGAGCAGCCCTCAAGGTGAATGTCGGGGGTGCAGATCTTGTTAGGGAGATGAGGAGATGAATAGAGGATGTAAAGAGATTTCCAATATGTCCTTGAATTTCATTCTCTCTATCTTAACACACAAATAACTATGGCGTCTGTCCTTGTTCATGGCACACATTTCATTGTTTCTTTTCCTTGCAGAACAAAGCGGATGTCCCTGGAAATTGGACCCAGTAATTTTGCCTCGAGGAAGAAGAAAAAGAAGATAGATGTTGCCTGATAAATGGTCATCAGCAGTAATTTGCAAATCATGTCTTTGTATAACATTTAGTCTGCTCCTATGCACAATTCCTGACTTCCAAAGAAAGGGTAAACATGAGCGAACTCATCAGCAACGAAAGAGACTTTTTAGCACTCAACTATATATATATATATATGCTTGGTATTTATAAGATGTCTTAAAAGTTACTTTTTTTCCTCCGTTATTGTGTTTGCATGTTTATGCACATTTTCTTGATCAACGTGACATTGTTTCTTGGAGTAATTTAGTTATCAATGAAGACTCAATTGTCTGACCTTTGCAATTTTATTTTTTGTGGTGTTACTGTCTCAACAACTTTTTCCATACTTATAATGCTATCAAGCACTGATAAGTATCAGTTTGTGTAGCATTTAAAATTCGGATCGACGTGAGAGTCCAACTATATGCTGAAAGGGGTTGACCTCCTTCCTTCTCTCAGACACAATGTAGGACTGGTGGAAATAGTTCAACTTAATATTGTCGAAAGAAATGTTTCGATTCAGCTCTCCTACCAATGACTTGGGACATTCTAAAATTCTCGGATACAAGCAAACTATTCAAAGTCAACGCTATATGATGTAGAACTCTCGTCTACGGATGATATTTTACATTGATATGCTCCTGAATCTAAAAGAAAGATTCCTAAGTTGAATATTACAGAGAAAAAAAAATATGAATAGAAAAATGGGAAATCTAATATAGACAAGATAATGCCAAAATGTTTCATTGTATGTTGATGCACAATCAATAAATTAATATGCATATTTGATTTATTACAAAGTTTGCATGGACTCTCACTACAACTTAGACGGGTGCCAGCTAGATTTATATTATTTTTTGAAAATCATTTATATTCGTATCTTTATCCAATATTTCTAAATGGACGAAAATCGTCTATTATTACAAAAATTAAGAATATGGAGTAAATGATGAAGAACACGATTGAGAAAGTCAATTGCAATTGGCTCATCGTTCTCCGTCCCATCAGATTGGTTGGTTTGTTACAATCTTTTAGTCGCTAACATAGGACTTTTTGTCAAAAAATAGATGGTCGACTAATGTGATGATACAGCAAAACGAATTTTAATGTTTGGTGAAGGGGTAAAGATATTTGTACATAAACATTTCTATCGAATTGTTCATCCCCTCTCACATGCACGCGGGCCCTGCGTGAATAAAAAAATCTCAAGATGTGGTCCCCACTCCCCCTATTGTGAGTAGTCGGTAGAAAATTCGATACATGCAACATGGTGTCGAAGGGGTAAATCAAATGACTTTAAAAGTTCAATGGTACAAGAAAAGTGGGGTGACAATTAGTGGAATCAACCCAATAAAACTTACAAGACCAACCCAATTGATTGATCTATGGATATTCCTACGATTCTATCCCCTATTATTTGAACCGGAGTCCATGAACTACAATTCATTATTCGGATCCAGAGTCCACGTTTCCAACACGTGCCCTCAGGTTACTGTCGGACTTAGAAAACGGATCGGACTAAGGGCTCATGCTCCGAACCCGTTTGTCCAACAAACTAAATAATTATTAAATACTAATTAACGATCTGAACGAGAAGCTTTAAAAAGTAATTAAGAAAGTTAAACTCCTTTTTGCCTTTTCATCAATCAGTTCTGTTTTTTAGAAGATTCTGATCCTCTAATTCAACCACCACTAGAGAAAAAATTGCTGCAACAGAATCAATTGAAATTGATTCAAAAACTAGCCAGTAATTTCTGGGGTTTCGTTGGCAGTGGAAAACAGAGGTGATTTGATTTGACTGTATGTCTTGGTTTTTGCTTATTGGCTAAGATATCATTCAGTTTACTTTTCTTGTCTTTATCTTTTCTGTATATATATATATATTTTTAAATTTTGACGTGTTTGGAAATCTATATCCACGCGTCAGTTTACATTTTGGAATTTAGTATATTGTGGAAAATGTAGAGTAGTTGCTCCTGTGGAGTCGGCATAACTTTTACGAGTTCTTTAACCGAGAAATGAATATTTCATTGAATTTTCTCATGCATGGAAATATATATGACATATAAGATATAGGTTCCACATCTTAATAAGAAATTTGGAGGAGTTTTATCTTGATCATAAAATTACCGTTTTATTGAATTTTTTGGTAATTGATTTGAACGATTTATTCAAATTCTTCTTTTTGTCAGGACTAGTAATTAGGGTTTTCTGTTGAATTGGGGATATTGTTTTCGACAGGTTTCTTTAAATCTCTCTGTTGTAGAGGAAAGGGGTTGGCCTACTAATAGAATTTTGCAGATAATTTGATTTGATGGGGATCAATAGTTCAAGTCCTAGTAATGCGGAGAGTGGGAGGCCATCTTCATCATTTCAGTCTAGTTCTTCATCTCCATTGCAGCACGGAAATCCTCCTCAGTCATCATATTCACAATATGCTCAGAATTATCCCGTGCAGCATCCTTATCCAGCAGGATATCCGCCACCAAATCAGAATTATGCTCCTTCTCAAACTACTGGAGCTCGTCCTCAGACTTATGGGGCTCCATCTCAACTGCCACCACAAAAGAATTTCGACAGGAGGTATTCAAGGATTGCCGACAAGTATAATTCTCTGTCGGAGGTATGTAATATACTCATTGGCATCTATTTGTGAAAATCCGGTGTACAATTTTATGTGATTTTATCTAGTGAATGTCTTAGCTTGTACAATTAGTAAGTGAAATTCTTGTTCTATCTTGTCCTGTAATTGGAATTCAATTTCCTTGGCATGCCCAAACAGAATTCAATCTCTTCTGGATGTTGACATAATATCATACAAGATAAGGAAAAATATGTTCAATACACAAGGCAATTGAAACTATTTATCATGTGTATTTTGTAGAATTACTGAACTACATATAAAATTCTTGAATGCTTTGGTGCATAGGCGCTTCTTCTTTTACTGCATCATTGTGTAATTTTTTTAATTCCATTTATGGCTTTTTTCTCGAGTCTATTTAGCATTTAAGCTTTCTCAAAAGCTTGAAATGTTAACACTGTTTACTATAGGTGACTGAAGCTCTTAGACGCGCTGGCCTTGATTCTTCCAACTTAATTATTGGTATTGATTTCACTAAGAGCAATGAATGGACAGGTTAAGCACCTTTTTTTTTTTTGTTTTAGATAGATTAATTATGCTTTATAAATTGAGGTTCTATAAACTGAACTTGGATCCATGTTTAGGTAAGTTATCGTATAATGGTCGAAGCCTACATCATATTGGAAGTGGTTGGAATCCCTACGAGCAAGCTATATCAATTATTGGGAAGACCTTGGCGGCTTTTGACGAGGATAATTTGATCCCCTGTTTTGGATTTGGAGATGGTATTTTATGATAAAATTGTGTTCTTGTTTCTCAAGTTTTTTAACTTAGCATTTTAAATCATAAAAATTGTAACCTGCTTTTCTTTGTTTAAATTTTGGCAGCATCAACCCATGATCAAGAAGTTTTTAGTTTCTACCCTGATAGATTTTGCAATAAATTTGAAGAAGTGTTAAGTCGTTACAGAGAAATTGTTCCTCATCTAAAACTGGCAGGTTTGATACCAAGCCTATGAGTTTAGTTTAGTTTTTTAATGCTAATTCGATTTATAGCTAAGGTTCTCTCTCTTTGCTGCAGGTCCAACGTCGTTCGCTCCTATTATTGAAATGGCCATGTCTATTGTCAAGCAGAGTGGAGGGCAATACCATGTTTTACTGATTATCGCGGATGGGCAGGTATTTTATTCTTAAGATTTTTCGGGTTTTGGGGAATGAAGAGGAAAACCCATGTTGATGCACCTTGTCTAAAAGCTTAAGTTGTCAACTACAAATTCTTTTTAGCATTCTTCAGGTCACTCTAATCTGCTCAAGTTGTTTAATTGTAAGATGCTAAACATATAGGCATTGGCTTTACTGGCTATATATTTTTTATTCAATCATTTCAATGTCATCTCTCATTGTCGAATATACAACTAATTGTAAAATTATGTTTCACAACTCCATGCAAAATAATGCTCTTGCCATTATCACGATTTCAATAATATCCTCTCATTCTATTCCACTTTGTGTGTACTTTCTTCACTAGACATCTGATTGTTTGGAAGTAAATAGGAATACATATGAACTAACTTTATGATACATAATGTCAACTTGTTTTCAAAATTTTTGGTGTTCAAACTTTTATGAATGAACTTAATGTAATGCTTAGATAGTTGGCTTTCATGCAATGGTAGACATTCTCTTTGTGTTGTTGTGTCAATTCTACTCCGTTTCATCAACTTTGTTCGTCTCCATAGGTAACCAGAAGTGTTGATACTGAACCTGGTCAGCTAAGTCCACAGGAGCAGAAAACCGTACAAGCAATTGTTGAAGCAAGGTACATCTTGTGGTTATCCCTTTTTTATTATGTTTCATAAGTGTATCGCAGTCTTGATGTTTGTCGTTACGACAGTAAGTTTCCTTTGTCAATTATTTTGGTTGGGGTTGGAGATGGCCCCTGGGACACAATGAAGGAATTTGATGATAACATCCCTGCTCGGGACTTCGATAACTTCCAGGTCAGTTTAGTAATTTATTTGTATTATTTTTTCAAACAAGCTGGTGAATTTATTAGATACATGTGGCTTGCTTGACTCTATCGGAATTCTTTCGTTTTTCAGTTTGTCAATTTTACAGAAATTATGTCTAAAGATGCACCGCAGTCTCGAAAAGAGACTGAATTTGCTCTTGCCGCATTGATGGAAATTCCATCTCAATATAAAGCATCAGTGGAGCTTAATTTGTTGGGGTAATATAATATTTCCTTCGCTTTTTATTCTTTATGCGTACAGCGCATGGGAATATGTGTGTGTGGGTGAATTCTTATTTCATTTGCTATTCATTTGTTTAGTGGACGGACAGGAAATGCACCCGAGAGGTTTGCTCTTCCACCTCCTGTTTTCAGTTCAGCCTCAGACCGCAGTTTAAATTCCTCACGCGCACCTAGTTTCCAGCAAAGCCCGAGTTCATATTACGACCAAAATAGCGCTGCTGAGGCAGCTCCATCTGCTCCGTCTGCTCCGAGCATTATGTATGAAAATCAGGTACATACTTCACATCTATACGTGTACACACTTCTATTTATTTAAAAAAGCAAGGAATCACGCTTCTTTACCTACAACATACCGTGTCTTCCCATTTCAAACACCATCTCAACCTATTACCTGTTTTCCTGTGCAGATTTGTCCGATTTGCCTTCGTAACCCGCAGGACTTGGCATTTGGTTGTGGGCATCAGGTAAATCTGTGTGGTGTGTCATCACATTATATTTGAGAAAATATATGGAGGGTGAGATTTGCGTTTTACATTTTTTTTTTCTTTTCAGACATGCTGTGATTGCGGGCAAGACCTCAAGCGTTGTCCAGTGTGCCGGATTCCGATCCAAACCCGAATAAAGCTCTACTAAGTGTTCTGTTTGCTAGTTTTTTTGTTTGTTTTTTTAAATGCAGTACCTTTGGTTGCTTGGATTGGAGTATGTTTTATAATGTATGGGCTTGACGTTCCATGTAGGAAATCATCCCCTTTAGTACATTTTAATTATTTCATTGTTTCTAAACATTGGAATGACCAAAATACCCGAAAAGTTTTGTAATTTGATATTTTATTTTGTTGATGGATCTATTTATGTGCAAGTTTTGAAAGAAGTTTGTTTCGGGTTTTATTTCAATTTGCTCATTTTCATGTTGAATTCAAAATGCCACTCTTTTGTGGCTACTTCCTCTAGGAATTGATGCACCAAACAAAATCCAATCTAATACTTATATGACATTACGGCAAGATTAATGCTATTCATCTTGGTGATGAGCACCTATCCTAGATATTCAATGTTACATTGTTCAACAAATAACAAATAAAAATACATTACAACTTTATTAAATGATGTAATAATAACCAACGTCCATATGGATCTCATGTTCACCACTAATGTTGGATAGCATTATTCTTACGGCAAATTGCATAAAGCATCATTACATGATCTTAATATACCAATATCTGTCTCTAAAATAGGTTTCAACCTGAAAATTTTGAATTTTGAGTTAACAGCTAAATGTCATTGGTTAAACATATTAACAGGGTCAATAATCAAAGCCAACATGAAGAATATGCAACATGGATTTAAAAAGAAAAAGTTTATCCAACAAACTTTTTGAGTTTGTGCCGGGGGATAAATAGAAGAGCTTTATCATACATACTACGTTGAACAACCACTACTGATCAATCTCGAAGAACTTGCAAATAAATGCTAGCAGCCCATAAACTTGGTAGATTATATACAGGTGTATATCGGTCGGTTTACTTCAACTGCAACTTGCACTATACAATTCTTTCACATTTATCTAAAAAGGTTTGGTGAAAGATATGCTACATTCATCAAATCCAACAAGCACAATAGACAAGATACACAATCTTATACATTGATACATCTACATTTTAGCTGCAACATCCGCCTCTTTGTGCAACTGCTCCATCTCTTGCCCCAGGTTGACCTTGGGGCCGTCCATAGCCAACCTTAATGCCAGATGACTGCAATCCCAACCAAAAGTATAGCATAAATGGGAAGAGTTCTTCCATAACAAAATAACAGAAGAATCTTCAATTTCAAAGGAAGACATCGATGATCATTAATCCCCACAACCCCAACACAGTTACATAAAGGTTTTACATGCATAGGCTCTGTAGCACAGACACTTCAATTAGGGTAGCGGTAGCGTGTCCGTATCGGACACGAGTCGATACTGACACTTATCGGACACTCTACAGTAATAATTTTTCTTTATAGATTAAGAATATTATATAGTGTTAATTCAAAATTATTAGCAAGTAACAAATAAATACTCATGTTTAACACATTTTTCTTTTTATATTAGAAATATTATATATTGTTAATTCAAAATTATTAGAAAGAAACAAATAAATACTCATGTTTAAAAAATTTCAACAAGAAAAATTAATAACAAGTATAAAACTAAATTTATACTATATAAATGAGAATTTTTAAGAATTTAATCAACGTTTTGATGGCGCGTCGTGTCTGTACTTTTTTTAAAAATCGTGTGTCGGCGTATTCGACACGTGTCTGTGTTGGTGCATCATAGTACACAGGAAATGCTAATTCATCATAGTTTATCTCATGATCTTATATTGGCTTACGAGCTTATATTGAAGCCATGCCATTCTTTTACGTGGCTGAGTTAATCAGATTAATTACCAAACCACCAATGTTTACCTACTTGATTGTTGAATAAAGAGAAGATGCGCTCTGTAGGGCAAGTAATGTGAAAAGCCATTACAAACAAGGACGGAATTATTCATTTTTCAGATAACAGGGTCAGATGAACTGTGTAGTAACAGAAGGTTGTCCAGTTTATTTTCTAAGAACGACATTAACCTTACCTCGTTGGATACATCAAATACGCCTTCCTGGATCTTCTGAAGTATCTTTGCTGCAGTCTTTGTAAATGCCTGCAAAAGAGTACATGAAAAATACATATGAGATGAAATAGAGATTCAGGTTGGATAGAAATGCTTCTATAATGCAGAAGTTACATGAAGAAAGAAAGGTTTCATTAGATTTTGGTTCAAATATGGCACCTCCTCAACATTTTGGGCTGTTCTAGCAGATGCTTCCAAGAATAGCAGTCCATTTTCTTTGGCAAACTGTTCTCCCTCCTCTTTGCTTACAGCTCTTCGGTGAGCAAGATCACTTTTGTTTCCTACAAGCATGATTGTCATGTTTGGGTTTGCATGCTGCTGAGCATCTTCCAGCCAGCTTGTCAGATGATTAAATGTCTCTCTCCTAGACAATATAACATCTTTCCAGCGTAAAGAAAAAGAGAATTCACCACCGTAAAGAAAAAGAGAATTCACATCGTATAAGAACTTGGGCCTAAGATGAAAGACAAAAGAATCGTCTGGCCCGGAGACTATTAAAACACAGGGAAATCAGAGTTTTGACATAAGAAGATGAGCAAATGTCATGAAATATTCCTATTTCTGTTCTACTGAAATTCAATCCAGAGTACACCTGACTAGCAAAAAAATCGCACATTGTATGACAAGACGCTGTCCATTGGACTTGCAAAAAACTAAAACAGTGCATGATGTCCATATGATCTCTTTCTGTTAAAAGAAAATGAATTCATTAAATAAATATGATTGCTCAACCAATACTATTAACTATGTAACCACTGACCAAATCCTTTCAATCACGCAGGAGTGAACACCAAGACTGTACATAAGCTCAGTGCATCACAGTCAGCCATAGCTCCAAAAGCTTTAGTCCATGTAGGCAAATTCTGATGTAAAATCGTCTTATTTTTGCATTATAGGTATGAGTTATGTGTAATGTTTCCTAAAGGTGTATGGAATCTTATTTGTCAGAAAAATGAAAGCAGCCAGAGTACTACAAACGATCATAAAACTGAACATCATTCAGGAGTTCATTCTAAGCATGAAAAGGGGAAAGAACAGAACATACACTAACCTACCTGTTTATGTCATAAACAAGTAGTGCACCAGCTGCTCCTCTGTAATATGATCTAGTGATGGATCTGAAAGATTCTTGGCCAGCCTGAACGAGAAAAGAGAACTTGGTTGACTTTTGTTGTGAAGAGAGTATATAATAAACTAAACTAAATTCAGACAACTGAAAGCTATAATTGAATGAGAAAAATAAGTTAAATTTTGAATACATAGGATAAGAAGCGAGGTTTGCAGAACACAAGAAATCAGCATCTTATTTACAGTCAATATTTTTTAAATGTGTCCCTAATGCCTTCCCCAACTAGAAGTTCATTTTTAGTAGAGAAAGCGTTAAGTTTCCAAAAGTTCAGAAGAAAGAAAATTAAAAATAATAAATGCACAGATATTTTGCAGGCAGTAAAAGGACTTGACTGATCATTCCCATATTTAAAAAAAAAAGAAAAAAAAAGAGCAGATATAAATATAGAAAATGGGTATGTTGAAACCTAAATACAAGAGAAATGTGCATCTAGATGGAATCTTAAGTTTGTTAAAAGTAGGAGAATAAAGCCTCAACATCCAATTGTATATGCAGTCTGAAAAAAATCAATCTACACTAAAGTTTAATCATCAATTGAACTAGAAGAGACCAACAAGAAAGTCGAGAACTGAAGAGCTAGTTCATAACCAGAGAACCAAGCATCAAAACTGATTCCCTCAAACACAGCTGTACAACATCAGACTTAGATCAACCTCCAAGATGATGTGTTTATATTTGACTCCAAGAATTAAACCGCTCCATATCTCATCGATCATAGCAGAAACCAACTGTTTCAGTTGGTCTCTTCAATTGGATGTGCAGTCTGAAAAAAATCAATCTACACTAAAGTTTAATCATCAATTGAACTAGAAGAGACCAACAAGAAAGTCAAGAACTGAAGAGCTAGTTCATAACCAGAGAACCAAGCATCAAAACTGATTCCCTCAAACACAGCTGTACAACATCAGACTTAGATCAACCTCCAAGATGATGTGTTTATATTTGACTCCAAGAATTAAACCGCTCCATATCAGTGTCTTCCACTTCTACAAAGATTCATTCTCATCGATCATAGCAGAAACCAACTGCTTCAGTTTACTTCTCAGTGATGCATTCGTTAAGGCATTTGCAAAGTATTACTCGAAAAGTCAATTTCTTTCCATAATCCAAGATAAACTATTCCGCTCATTTACAGTCTTTATTACTAGTTACTACTACTCCTAATCAATGGTAATAAGAAAGCAGAACAAACATATCTCCTCCTAATCAACAAAAAATGCTAATGAAACATAATAGTAGAGACCTTCAATAACATGCTCCGTGCACCAACAAATGTTCAAATTCCCATCAAAATTCAGTTATAGAATAAAAATGTACATTAGGTGCTTAACTTCAGGGAAGATGCAGGTTTCAGCAAAAAGGAAAGCAGATCAACATTAGCATGACTGTGGAGAGAATCATTCCCCAACTCTGTGATGCACATATCACGACAATTTCATTGAAGGCCTACTAATTCTTTTTGGACAATGAATTAATGTGGAGTTAAAATCAACCAAATGATTGTCAATATCAACCTATCCTTTACTTCTGTAACCCTTCCCCCTTCCCTGGGAAAAAAGCAAGGCAAATTCAAAGGGATTTTGTTGCGGTTGTCATGGCATACAGCATAACATCTCAAAACCTACGAGTCTGGGGATGGACTGTAGTATCAGCTACTGAAAAAACTCATCTCCAAGCATACAAAATTGAATCAAGCTAATTCTTAACATCCAGGCAAAAGGATCCTCTTTGAGCATAAAGTACAGAAACAAAATAATCTATTTCAACATCCAAAAAACTAGGGTGCTTCCACTTGGAGGTCAATCGAGCCAGGAGAAGCATATAGTTAAATTTTGCACGGGTCATAATTAAATGCCAAAAATTCTAAAGTTGAAAGAAAAAATATAAAACAACCCAGATAAAGGGACATATAAATGTAACCAACTATAAATAATAACGAACGACTAAGGATAACAAGAGAGAAAAATTAAACGATAAAAACACGAGACACTTAGTAAGTTACAGTGTCCCAAATCTGAAGCTTAAGGGGCCTGCCGTCGATGGTGACCATACGAGCCCCGAATTCCACCCCGATTGTGAGATCATGCACTGGCTGGAACCTCTTATCCGTGAACTGTAACAGAAGACAAGATTTCCCCACACCTACACAAAAAATCAAGCATCATATACCTGTCTAACTACTCTGTATCGATAAATACCTAGGGTTTTTTTATTAAAAACGAAAGAAAGAACTGAAAGGAGAATTACCAGTGTCTCCGATGATTATGTACTTGAAGAGATAGTCATACGACATTTTCTGCGATCGATTAAGCTCGTGAAGATAAAAATGAAGAAGGGGAAAAGCTGTATGTATACGTATGTATATGTTGTGTGCTTTTAGCCGAGAGGAGAACAGACGGAATGGGACGCTACGATGGACGCTGCGTGAATCCAAATGGGGTACTTTCAAAAATACCCTTAAAATTAGGGATGTTTTGAAAAATCATATGAAAAGTTTTTAGGAAGTAAAAAATACTGTGTAAAATGAAAAAGTGACACAATATCACTTTTTTTTTTTT